>CABFOW010000086.1:439856-450480 GCA_902141385.1 Timema californicum | reverse complement strand
CTTTACCCCAAGACCACCGAGGTCAATTTAATTCAAAACCGAAGACCATTTTGATTTTTGAAAGTAGATATGTGGGTACATTATTATAGCTGTAGTCACACTTCAGGAAAAGAGGACATAAGAATTTTTTCTCTTCATGCACCTTACACAAAACTCGCCTTCTTTCAAAATACCAAATGTGAAATTGATGTGGTGGGTTCGCTCAAGGGAAGTATGTATTTGACAGTCATAAAAACTACTTTCAAATAGTCATATTCAAATCATATTATCAATATCTTAAATATTTTTTATAGTTAATCACCTAATACAGCCAATAAAATTAAAGACAAAGCTACATTTTTTTTAATGTTGATCGTAAAAATTCTTTTAGGGCCTACTTTATAAACATAACTTCCTCCAGCAATCATATAATTTATATATTTTTTGCCATTCTCTTTAATCTAAGTATGTACTCATTCAGGTTGTATACACATATATTAACTACGCTAGGCCTAATTTAATTGGGATTAGGAATATTTATAATATGAAAAACTACACCTTAGCACAGGAAACGAACCTAAGACTCTTAGGTTAGCATGCAAATGTTCTACCACTGAACTATTTAGGAATCATCTCATGCCAAGGGTCATTCTTCACTCATCGCTTAAGGCATAGGCGTGCTAGCCCAATGTTCCTAGGTTAAATTCTTGTGTTAAGGTGTCATTTTTCAAATTTACAAATATAGGCCTGAATAAGTAAGCTTCGCTGGTCAAGTACAATTTATTGTACGGGCATTTGCTTAACTCCAAGGTATGAGGAAGGTAGAATCTTAGAGGAAATATACTTGTATTTGCATAGAGGAAGAGTGGATTTTTTTTTTAATAACACACTCAGAACCAGGATTCATCAAACACCAATCTCTTTGTTTCTGGCAATTCAGTATGACACGAGAGTGATGTGTTGGATTAGATGCGACCAACAGTAGTTTGCATAATCCCATCCATTTGAGCTAACACTTGTAGGCCCATATAAAGCCATATTTTTTTGCAAACCATAAAATCTTAGGTTTAAAAACAATTAATATAGAGCATACAGGAAAAATTCTCACTTCATTAAGGGTTTTACCTTTGCAAGCCAATAACTTGATGGTGTGGTAATAAACACTCATGCTAGTGAAGTTTTTCCTAAAAGATGTCCTAATATCCTGATTTAAAAAATATTCTGTGTTGGAAAAGCAAATGATTGGTAACACACAGCTGTTCATAGAGAGATTTATGAAATAATAATGTGTTAATATATTTGTGCAAAAGTAAAACAAAACAAAAGGTGAATTAAATCTATGGGACCCAACAAAAGGTTTGTGTCTATGAAGTTTTTGTATAAAAACTTTTTTTGGGGTCAAAATAAATCAAATATCGCTTCAATACAAATAAAGAGTTTAATTTTCTTCACAAGTTGGCCTCAACAATTCTGGGAAAGATATATCATGGGTATTCTGGAATTTGATGACAATTTTTTCTCTTTGTTTAAAAAGTTTTTCAACTAATGCTCATAACAGATATTCAACAAGTGTTAGTATCACCAAGTGAAGAAATTTAATAAACTGTTTCTACTGGAGCAATATTTTATTTATTTTAGCCAGAAAAGGTTCGGCTATAAAAACAGCACTCTAAACATTGGACTTTTCTCCCGTTACCTACATCCCCAACGTAATGTGAAACATAAGACAAACTACTATGAAGAAAGCTGCAACAGTGCACATGAATATTTTGTAAACTATCACATTTAATTAGGTTACATCTAACTATAGGTAGTTTTTGACTAATTGTACTGTGAGAAGATAAATAACCCAATTTTCTTACAAATTGATGTAAATGATCGCTATAAAAATGACTAAATCTACTTTTATGTATTCATACATCAGGTTATATGATCAATGTCACTTTTGATCTTTTTTTTTATTTAGCACCATTCGGTTAATATGCTTAAGTACTAATTATGCTAATAGATTAGGAATTGGGCGGATTAAATTTAGAGGAAATAAACCCGCATGTGTGTGGAGGTAAAATGGAAAACCGTTTAAGAAAAGCCACCTACAATTCACCCAACCGAGATTCAAACCTCGATCACCTTATCCTCGGCAGTCAAGGTCAACACGAAACTAACGTGTTAACCAACTATGCCACTGAGGTGGGTTTTTGATCTATAGATATTATTTATACCCATAGATTAGAATATAGAAAAAAATGTCATCAATGTTGACAGTAAGAAAATAATTAAAAGGTACTCCGATTGTCCATTTGTAAGAAAATCAAAGTTTATAGTTAACTTATATAGGCAGTGGAATCAAAGACGTAAGTAAAGTAGGGCCTAGCTTAAGTACAACAGATTCTAAAGCTATGTTTATAAATATATTGACAAATCAAATAATAGTATAATCTGCAATGTTCAATTTTGAGAATCAGTATATCTATCATCAATGCCAATAAAAGTAATATATTTGAACCTACATTTTGTCAATATTTGAAATAGTTTTATATTCGAAAACTATCTTCTTACAATGACTCCACTACATAATTATAGTAAAGACAAAGTTTATAAAATGAAAAATGTGACAAATTTAGCTACCTACTGCATTGTGTTAGTCGGAATATTTTTGTTCCTATATGTTTTTTGATCAATAGCCAAATTTTTGGAACAGGAAAATTTGTAGCCTACAATAAATCTGCCTATTTTGTTTCAACGGAAGCCAAGAGTTTGGTTCACTTGGCCTTAAATCCTCCCCTTCGTATGGAATGAAATGGCTCTTGCTACTTTTTAACATTTTAGAACTCTGCCAAGATTTAGGTTGGGTTGAATAATAATAATATTTAGCACTGCGTCTTACTACCCGTTCAGGTTATACGCTTTAAGTACTAATTACGCTAATGGATTAGGAATTGGAAAGGTTGAATTAGATGAAGTGAACCCGCATTTGCATGGAGGGAGAGTGGAAAACCATTTAGGAAAAACCACCCTCAGTTCACCCGACCGAGATTCGAACCTCGATCTCCCCTTCCTTAGCAGTCGAGCTCAATACGACAAGCGCGTTAACCAACTACGTCATCGAGACGGGTGGTTGGGTTTAAGAACACATAAGTAAAGGTCAGTGTTTTTGTAGTTTATATATCAAAACTTTTGTTGATAAAACTAAATCAAATAATTCTCCAGTTGAAACATAGTTTAATTTTATTCACAGTGTGACCTCAACATTTCTTGAATATCTGTCAAGGATGCGCTGGAATTTAATGACAACTTTTTCTCTTCCTTTAAAAGTTTCTCATCTAATGGCTCTATGCTCATGACAAATATTTAACAACTGTTGATTTCACCCCATGAAAAAAATTAAACTCTATGTTTTTACTGTCCAAGCCATACTGATTTAGTAATATTTTGTTCTAAAAACTGCAAAAACACTGACATTTTCTCCTGTTCCCTACATCCGCCCCTTAAGTATGCCTATATGTATGGTCTTTGTAAAGTAAGTGTTACCCAATTAAATTCATCCCTTTTATATTTTGCACACCATAGCAATATCCCTTAAATATTTTTGCGTAACACACCAAAAAATTAATGTAATGTAGGCTAAAAATAATTTTGGTTCAAGGTCAAATACCTTTAGATTGAAAGTTATATTTTTCCAGGGGGAAGGCAACTATAGGTTTTGTCCTCTTTCATGTCCCATAAATAAATGCAGCTACCCCATATATGTGCCTAACAGGGGAAAAAATAAGGTTTTATTCTGTAATATATATATATATATTTTGCAAATTCTTCTTGTATCCGGTTAAACTGTTGACAATTACATGTCTGGAGCCACATAAATTTGGTTTTGATATCTCAGTTTGGTTCCAAAGTAGGCCTAAAGAGAGAATCTAGTATGCAGTGAAAGTGAACTAACCAAAATCTTGTCTCGACCGCCAGATATAAATGTGCCTTCCTTTTTTTTAAACTTTTAATGGGTATGTAATTTTTTTTTTTCATGGAGCCCTTAACTTTACCTCATGAACCCCCGTTTGGGAAACGCTGGCTTAAGTAGATGGAGATTGGGTCTAGACTTTCTACAATTAAACCCTGTTAAATGACGCCTACACCCGATATCATCGTAGAGGGAACTGTAAGTCTATGGAGAAAAGCTTTATCTTCACTCTCTCTGTTAACTGTTGCCAAATCTCGGTATGTCTGAAGTTGGTGTGCTGGGGTAAGAAGGAGCTACTGGCAACCTCGACTAGCCAGCGTTGTGAAACTTGTCTTAAATTTGAGGAGAGATTGACCACACAAAAACAAGAGAATGACGATTCTGTTTCCCAATAGTGACTATGCAGTTCCTCTCAGCAATGATAGCCAGTGCAGAAGAATTGCACATATGTGATCAATAATAAAATTTAGTAGGAGATATGTCATTATAGTAGGGATTTCCTTTAACTTTTGAGGCTTTTGTTGACAAACATGCTTGACTTACTTTGTCTAACATGCAACAGAAAACATCAGTTAATTTAATAGCTTGTTTGAACAGCCAAAACAAACATTAAAAATAAACCATACATAAGCATACCAATACTTCAAGTCCAAAATAAAGGCCAGGTCCTAATTCTTCAACAAATCCTTTATACTTTATAAGTGCCAGCTCAGGTTCATCTTTTTTATTGTCCTCGAGGAAATAGTTAACCATTTCACCAACGGTTAGTTTGGTTAGTTGGCAAAATTCTTGTTCATTTTGTGCAACAGTTATGCGTGCAAGAGGTGGAACAGCTTGCAATGCAAGTAATAAAATTGGGTTCACAGGTACGAGCGTGTATCTATGACAACGGTAAAGAACAGTAGTGTTATCCCATTTACCAATGCATAGTAGTTCATCGTTTAAAACTTTCATAATAACTTCGTCACCATTATCTTCAGTTGGTAATACTTCTAGAAGTGATCCTTTGCGTATGACCTTTTCCACAGAATCGTGCAGCCCTCTTGCAACAACTCCTGAATTGACCACATAGTAAAGAAAACCAGTAGTATTCCTCAAATTAGACTCGTCATCTACAATATTCATTGTTATAATAAACAAGATCTCAAACCATTAATGAATGTCCAGGTTGAGTTGACAAAATATTAGCTGCAAAGTTATTACTGAGAGGGTGCCCTAATTAAATAGTGTATATGTTTACATGTCCATATAGCCCAGTATTACTGGTCTGAAAAAGCTATTCTATCAGAGAGGTACACTGATAACATATTAAATTAATTAATTAATAATATCAAATTCAATTTAAAATGTGAATCAAACAAAATAAATTATGTTTCGCAGCATTATTAAAATGTGTTTAGTTTTTGACAGCCAACTGAACAGGTAGATGGTTTGAAAACATGCACACAAAACTAGTCGTAATCGGAACAACAAAACAATCTATAAAGGCCGCATGCTTAAATACGCACTGTAATTCTTACAAGATACTAGCGTAGTTACGTTAATAAAATTAAGGCATTGCCCTTTAAAATTAGCACCGAAGATAATAAATTCTACTTTTTGATTCCGCCATAGTGTATACTTCAATGACGTCATCACATTAACCTACAAAGTCAAAGCAAATACTAAATTATATTTTATGGTTAAAACAATGGTTATTAAAATATTATATGGCCATTTTAAAATATATTTTAATTTATGCTAACTATTTAATTAAAATTTTCTACTAAATTTAAAAAATAGATTTATGATTTGAAATAATCATCGGCTATATCCCTGAAGGTTAGACAACCAGATAGACACCCCTTAAGGGCGACTTCACGCACAACACCAGTATTTTTTTAAAACTTATTATTAAATTTAAAATGAGTAATGGGTGAAGGGGGGAAAAAGTGTTATTAGAGGAGGATACATCAATAGGAATATGAATGAGGACCAAATCATTTAACTTGGAGGTATGTAAAAATAACGTGTCTGTTATAAGCATGTGTGTTTGGACTAGGGATTGTTCATCATTATATGTGGCAAAGGTTTTATAAAACACTATGCGGCATAGACTATATCAAATGTTAATCTTGTACTTAATGAAATGTTTACAGCTTCTTAATGAAGCAACAATCAAGAGTTGTATTTAAATATTTTGTATGTCAACTGATGCTTATGGTCCGAGTCTTCTAATCAATATTTCCAAAGCAACGAGGACAGTATTTGGTCATGGACGTGCACTCTAGTTCACTATATTCATATTAGTATATTTATGGTTCACTGTATTCATATTAATATTAAATCCGGGTCCTATGGCCAATAAACTAATATAAACATTAAGCAATAAAACCAACAATGCATGTTAATGCCCTCCTAGTTAAAAATTACATTATACTGAAGATTGTATATTGCATGGTTTTTTTTAATGCATCTGCTACGAAAAAATATTTGTAAAATTTATTGAATTAGGATTTCATTTTATTTCACCCTAGCTTATTTATTTATATGAACATTAAGAATCAAATCGGTTGTATTTAAAATAATACTTGAGGTCAGCGTCCTCATTTCGTTGCTGACCCGATCAATGTCGTACACTTTAAGGCTGTTCATGTCAAAGTATTATTTCTACACAACTATTTAGTAATTCCAACTAATTTAATGAACGAAAAAATATGTTATTAAATGTGCAAATAGTTAAGTTATATTCCAGAACTAAATAGGGCAAGCCAGATCTCAGAGATTATGATAAACATAATTAATAGATTTACCCAGAAAGTTGCATAAAAGGAAATAATAGACACATAATTATGTACCCGTATTTAAAATGCAGTTATTTTTTTCTCAATAAGATGGATGAATAATGAGGTCCTTATATAAATAATCTTATCGGACAGTTAAGCTATATTTTAATTTATTAATTCACCAAGCCGTATGTTTTTAGATGTCACTTTTGGGGTAAAGTGGTGTGAATTTTGAGATATGTAAGAAATATAATATTTTGTTAATTTGGACTACTCTACATTTAGTTTGTATTTATTCTAAAAGGTTCTTTTACAGCGATTTGACTATGGCCTCTGTTGGTGGCCGACTGGCCGGTCCAACCTAGTCTATAATTTTATTAAAATAAATTTTTGTTACAATCGCCTTGCTAAGAGTAAGTCTTGCAACTTGTGTTACAAGTATGTAATGAGTATTGCCTACCTTTCAGTTGCATTCTAATTTAGTTGAAAATCTCCGCGTTAAAAATTAAAACATTTAAGAATCCACCGGGATTCGAATCAACCACATCTCAAAGGGAGGAATCCTGAACTTGAATCCTAATCTTGAACTCAATTTTTTTAGTCGTTAAGTTTCACGACATTTAAGTTAAAATTAAATTTTAAGCCAAGATAATATTAAGTACCCATGGCTGAAGGGTATTGTTTACCATTTTGTGTTTACATAATTTTTCAGTGCAAAAGCTGGTACATTTTCTTAAAAGTGAAAGTAGATTTAGTACCCTTTTTTATGTCAAATAAAAACCCCTTCCTACAAACTTTATATTGAAGGGAAGCGCATCGATAGTTCAGAAGTTTTGTGATTTTTGTGTGACTTTAAAGCTCGAGTTTTTTTTTAAGAAACATTGAATCCTTGACCTCTAATGACTTTAGAAACCTTGTCATATTCTAGTTAAGAGATTACCCGGGTAGCGTAAATTTTACGTACAGTAGCACCATGGTTTCTTTGGTGCTGACTGACAGCTCACAGGTGACTTCTGACAGTCAACATTTAGGTGTATACCTAAATTTCTGACAGTCAACATTTAGGTGTATACCTAAATTTCTGACAGTCAACATTTAGGTGTATACCTAAATTTTGACTGTCAGAAGGGACAGCTGCTAAACACACGTTTTTGCAGATCATATGGTTCGGCGTAGGGATGCATAATTTGGTCTAATAAATTTTCAGTCATCAGCTGTCAGCACCAAAGAAGCCATGTGGCTACTGTAGATACCATTATACGATTATATATATAGTTGAAATAATGTTCAAAATACTGCTTTTAAAATGGTAAATTTGGGACGATTTAGGATATTATTATTTAGATATAATAATAAACCCTCTTATGGAAGCACAGTAAATAGTTTAGTGTTTTTAGCTATTCCCTGTCATACTATCCATCCGGAATATTCGCGCATTAATTAATGAAAGAGTGTGATTTGAAAGAGAATCCAATAAGGCAATGTGAAAGAAGCCTCTTACGTTGGTTCGGGCATGTTGAGAGGATGAGTACGGATCGAGTGACGAAGCAAATATATGAAGGTAGAGTGTGTGGATCAAAAGGAAAGGGGGTTGGCCATATACGACTTGGATGAATTAATGTTGTAGACGAATGTGTGAAAAAGAGAAAAATTGAGAGTTTCAAGAATAAAAGAGCATATAAAGCCGGGTATCCATTTGTTACGTATCACCGTATTGTATCTCTTTGTTGCGTATCAGCGTATTGTATCCCCTTGTTGCGTATCAGCGTATTGTATCCCCTTGTTGCGTATCAGCGTATTGTATCCCCTTGTTGCGTATCAGCGTATTGTATCCCCTTGTTGCGTATCAGCGTATTGTATCCCCTTGTTGCGTATCAGCGTATTGTATCCCCTTGTTGCGTATCAGCGTATTGTATCCCCTTGTTGCGTATCAGCGTATTGTATCCCCTTGTTGCGTATCAGCGTATTGTATCCCCTTGTTGCGTATCAGCGTATTGTATCCCCTTGTTGCGTATCAGCGTATTGTATCCCCTTGTTGCGTATCAGCGTATTGTATCCCCTTGTTGCGTATCAGCGTATTGTATCCCCTTGTTGCGTATCAGCGTATTGTATCCCCTTGTTGCGTATCAGCGTATTGTATCCCCTTGTTGCGTATCAGCGTATTGTATCCCCTTGTTGCGTATCAGCGTATTGTATCCCCTTGTTGCGTATCAGCGTATTGTATCCCCTTGTTGCGTATCAGCGTATTGTATCCCCTTGTTGCGTATCAGTGTATTGTATCCCCTTGTGGCGTATCAGTGTATTGTAACCCCTTGTTGCGTATAAGCGTATTGTATCCCCTTGTTGCGTATCAGCGTATTGTATCCCCTTGTTGCGTATCAGTGTATTGTAACCCCTTGTTGCGTATAAGCGTATTGTATCCCCTTTTTGCGTATCAGAGTATTGTATCCCCTTGTTGCGTATAAGCGTATTGTATCCCCTTGTTGTGTATCACCGTATTGTATCCTTGTTGCATATCAGTGTATTGTATCCCCTTGTTGCGTATCGGCGTATTGTATCCCCTTGTTACGTATCAGTGTATTGTATCCCCTTGTTGCGTATTGGCGTATTGTATCCCCTTGTTGCGTATTGGCGTATTGTATCCCCTTGTTGCGTATTGGCGTATTGTATCCCCTTGTTGCGTATCAGTGTATTGTATCCCCTTACTACGTATCAGGGGAGACGGGAAATCGTCGCAAAGTGTCGTGTTAAATGTGATACAAAGATACGCGAAGGGCCCGATCGGCCATTTGTTGGTTTTTCGCCGTCACATCAAAGGAATGCTACGGCACTAGGTTGCAACATATGGGGACGGGCCACCATTTTACCACGCTGCACGCTCATTCCTGCCAAGGACGCCCGGCGGAAACCTTGTGTAGAGATTTGATTTTTGTTAGTAGGTTGTTTTTTATCCGTTTATGGTTGTTATAGATATATTTTTTATCCAATAGAGTGGAGCAAGGAGGAACTCATACGATTTATAGAAATATATCGTAAAAGTTACTTAATTTGTGACCCAAAACATCGTGATCATTTCAATAAATTGCGAAAACAAGATGAGTGAGAGGAGAGATGTTGTCATTGCTGCAGAATAACCAGAACTGAACACTCAAGTCTGATGTGTATCGTAGTCACGTGTCCTCCGTTTTGATACGGATACGCGGTGATGGTACGGAAAAAAATGAGACAGTGTCCTATCACTAGATGATACGCGACGATGACGCGATACGAGGATACGCATTAGTGGATATCCACCTTAAGACTCGGAGCATGAATGTTGTTGAAGTGAATAGAATATGCAAGGGGAGAGAAGTTTGGAGAAAGTTAGTGAGGCTGGATTACGTACGGAACTTTTTTTTTACTATATGCACAGTTTATTGCCTACCACGTAAGGGAAATGTATGTATGTATGTGTGTGTGTGTGTGTGTATATGTGTGTATGCATGTATGTGTGTATGTATGTATGTATGTGTCTCTGTGTATGTATGTGTGTGTGTGTATGTATGTGTCTCTGTGTATGTATGTGTCTGTGTGTGTGTGTATGTATGTGTGTATGTATGTGTATTTATGTATTTATGTGTGTATGTATGTATGTATGTATGTATGTGTCTGTGTGTGTGCGTATGTATGTATGTGTGTGTATGTGCGTATGTATGTATGTGTATGTATTTATGTGTGTATGTATGTATGTATGTATGTATGTATGTATGTATGTATGTATGTATGTATGTATGTATGTATGTATGTATGTAGGTATGTATGTATGTATGTAGGTATGTATGTATTCGCCCTTGGGTGCAGGTACAGCGGGAAACAAAATCTAGGACAAAACACCTGGGTAGCCCAAGATGAAATTCGAATTGAAATTTCTTTGTCACATACA
>CABFOW010000086.1:420504-438713 GCA_902141385.1 Timema californicum | reverse complement strand
TGTATGTATGTATGTATGTATGTATGTATGTATGTATGTATGTATGTATGTATGTATGTATGTATGTATGTATGTAGGTATGTATGTATGTATGTAGGTATGTATGTATTCGCCCTTGGGTGCAGGTACAGCGGGAAACAAAATCTAGGACAAAACACCTGGGTAGCCCAAGATGAAATTCGAATTGAAATTTCTTTGTCACATACAAAACAAACTTCACTACATTTGACGCCTTTTTTTCGCGTAAGTAGTGAGAACTAACTACTTCTGGACACTAAAAATTAGTAAAATGGCGGCGCCATTAGCATTAATACCATGGTAACGGCCAGTGCTACCAACCTCGCGTATAATCTCCCTGGAGTATCAGTGCTATCAACCTTACGACAACTAATTACCATGAAGTATCAATGCTGCTAAGACTACTTAACCAGCGCTGCTAATTAACCTTGCAGCATACAATCTAACTAGCACGGTTAATTCCCTGGCGTATCCAAAGCTGCAAACGTACTTGGAAAGAGGAGGGAAAATATTTTTTTTAAATGGGACTAGATTTATTTGATTACTGATGAGTGGATATGAAGGTTAGGGAGTTTGGAGTAAGAGTAAATTTGTTAACTCTGAGATAGACGTAGAAGGGAAATAAGAGGAAGGCTCGGAGTAGACAAAGAGACGCAAGGGGAGGTAGAGGCAACCAACTTAACGGAGCAGGTTCTAGTAATTAGTTTGGTAGCCATTAATATGGTAGTTGGTGGTAGACTGGTGGAGGAAAGAAGAGAGGTATATAATGCTGCACTTTATATTTCCGGTGATGCCAGGAATTGAACCTTGTGCCTTTGGTTCTTTAGGGAGAGAAGGGTTGGTGGTAAACTGGTGTAGGATAAGGTAGGGAGGTTGGGAGAGACAGTACTTCATTCTCTATTTTCAGTCATGCTAGGAATAAAACCCGGTCTCCAAATAATAAGCGTGTGAAAGGGCATAGGTTGAAGGCTTGAGCACAAGGAGTATGTAGAGAAATAAGAGGGAAGATAGGGACCGTTGGAGGATATTTGGCTGAAGTGCACTGAGTCCACTGTGTTGGTGAAGTTGAGGGAAGAGAAACCGGTCCAAACATGATTGAAACCTATTGGTCGTGAGCCATAGATAGAGTAGAAAAGCATTTAGGAAAAAACACTATAAGTACACCTGACCAAGATTCGAACCTCAATCTACCCATCACCGACAGTCTAGTATAATGCGAGAGTAGCGCCTTTAAACATGCAGCCACTGAAGTGGGCTTATTACAATGTTGATCTGGTGGGAAATTTATATATGAAATTACAAATCAACGTTAATATATATATATACATAATGTATTTGTTGGTTTTTAAAATAATTCATAAAAACACAAAGCTGATTTACTAGGTGCAGCACGTAGATAAATCCTAGCTTTTATCCTAAATCGATAGAATTCTGTTAAAAGGGATTCATACACCAGCACAGGATTGAGTGTGACAGGAACATAAAATCACGTTTTAAAAATAGGGAGAAATGTTTGTTAACATACAGAAAATATTTAACATACTATGATATCCATGTAAAAAAAACCAACCCTTATAGATTACGTGAAAAATATATAGAATCATATTTGTACACTTAATAAAATGTAACTAAATTTATGACATCAGTTTGGGAGTATACTGAACACAAAATATTCCGATTTAATATTTATAAATGACGCTTTTAATATTTTTAAAGTTATTACTAACATATTCGACTTTATTTTTTTTTAGGACTTTAGTTTTGCAAAGTATGAATGTCGTCAGGTCTGCTTTTAAGTTAAAACCGAAACTATTGAATTGAGTCTGATTTAATGACAATGTTAATAAAATCCTCTTATATTCTAGGTACTCACGCTGGTCGTGCTGGCGCTCATACCCTGGCCAGGACCTTCAGTGTTCAAGATCTCATGTCCGAGAGATCACGCCTCTATTGTCAGGAAGATCGTTCACAAGGTAAGACAAATACTACCTCTTCGCCTGTTCTTATCTCCTGGCCATGACCTTCAGTGTTCAAGATCTCATGTCCGAGATATCACGCCTCTATTGTTAGGAACATCGTTCACAAGGTAAGACAAATACTACCTCCTCGCCTGTTCTTATCTCCTTGCCATGACCTTCAGTGTTCAAGATCTCATGTCCGAGAGATCACGCGTCTATTGTTAGGAACATCGTTCACAAGGTAAGACAAATACTACCTCCTCGCCTGTTCTTATCTCCTTGCCATGACCTTCAGTGTTCAAGATCTCATGTCCAATTGATCACGCCTCTATTGTTAGGAACATCGTTCACAAGGTAAGACAAATAATACCTCCTCGCCTGTTCTTATCTCCTGACCAGGAGCTTCAGTATTCAAGATCTCATGTCCAATTGATCACGCCTCTATTATTAGGAACATCGTTCACAAGGTAAGACAAATAATACCTCTTCGCCTGTTCTTATCTCCTGGCCAGGACCTTCAGTATTCAAGATCTCATGTCCAAGAGATCACGCCTCTATTATTAGGAACATCGTTCACAAGGTAAGACAAATAATACCTCTTCGCCTGTTCTTATCTCCTGGCCAGGACCTTCAGTATTCAAGATCTCATGTCCAATTGATCACGCCTCTATTATTAGGAACATCGTTCACAAGGTAAGACAAATAATACCTCTTCGCCTGTTCTTATCTCCTGGCCAGGACCTTCAGTATTCAAGATCTCATGTCCGAGAGATCACGCCTCTATTATTAGGAACATCGTTCACAAGGTAAGACAAATAATACCTCTTCGCCTGTTCTTATCTCCTGGCCAGGACCTTCAGTATTCAAGATCTCATGTCCAATTGATCACGCCTCTATTATTAGGAACATCGTTCACAAGGTAAGACAAATAATACCTCTTCGCCTGTTCTTATCTCCTGGCCAGGACCTTCAGTATTCAAGATCTCATGTCCGAGAGATCACGCCTCTATTGTTATGAACATCGTTCACAAGGTAAGACAAATAATACCTCTTCGCCTGTTCTTATCTCCTGACCAGGAGCTTCAGTATTCAAGATCTCATGTCCCAGATATCACGCCTCTATTGTTAGGAACATCGTTCACAAGTTAAGACAATTACTACCTCCTGTTTTCTCTATTGTCAGGAACATCGTTCACAAGGTAAGACAAGTACTACCTTTTCTTTGGTTCTTACTTGCTGACCAAGACGCTCAGTGATATCATCTCCGAGGTATCGCGCCTTTATTGTCAGGTTTACAAGGTGTGACAAATACTACCTCCTCTCCTATTTTTATATTCTTTCCATGCCAGAAAGACTGATACTTGCATCGGTTAACTACAGGTGATCACATCTTGTGAATGTGCAGAATGCCAGGCCTCCACCGTGGTTCGGATCCCACGTTAAACTGTAGGTCCTCCATTTCATCTCACAATCACCCTACCATTACACATTGGCATAAGTGCGTATAGCCCGAACGGGTAGTAAGACGCGGTGATAATAATAATGACCTTAAGGTGCTCAGGTGTGGCCCTGCGGACTGGTATGTCCCCGTTTGAATACTTCTGTTATAAGTAGTACACAGGGCTGGGCCGAAAGCCCACGTCACGAGCTTCCCTCGTGGTGGTGGCCCAGAACTGGGTTGGGCTCTGTGCGGCATTGTGTTTAATCGCCGACGAGTGATGGCGTTGGCAGAGCGGTGGGGTGTGGGCTCCTGAAGTTATGGGCCTCACCGTTCGTGTTGTGAGCCATTTTAGAGCTCCGGCGCTAGCCTGGACAGTTAGTAGTGCATGAGCTAGAGCATGGGCGCCTCCATTCGTACGCACTAGTGGGGAATTACTTTCCCACATTTAATGGGCGTGGTCCCATTTCCATACACACGGGTAAACAGCTTCGCGTACCACCCTGGAGAGGTGGAAAGCACGAGTCCCCGGTGCCGGTCATGCCAGTGTATACTGAAAGAGGGGATGAATTAATTCTCGACTCCCCGGGGATCCGGCCTGATCCGGATCATCCCACTCTTCGGAATGGGGGTTGAAGCTTTTTAAGTACTGACCTAGGAACTGTCTGGGCCTTTATCTCCAGGGGTGCTCTGCCAACCATGCCAGCTGTCAGTGTACGAGCGTGTATTGTGGTAGTAGTATTATTATATCCTGACCAAGACCCTCAGAGTTCACGATCTAATGTCCGAGAGGTCACTTCTCTACCGTCAGGAAGATCGTTCACAAGGTAAGACAAATATTACTTCCTTTCCTATTCATATATCCTGGCCAGTATCCTTTGTGTTCAAACTCTCGTGTCCGAGAGATCAATTCTCTGCCGTCAGAAAGAATGTCCACAAGGTAAACTACCTACTCACCTGTTCTTATCCCCTGGTTAGGACTCTTAGTGGTTAATATATTGTGTCCAAGAAGTAGCATCTCTCTCTGCCACTAGGAGATTGTGTACAAGATGAGACACACAACACTACTTCTTATCCCGTTACTATCTCCTAGCCAGGTGAAGCTCAGCTACCAGTAGTGTGTCCATTCCACTAGATGAGAGAAAACTACTTACCACACTGAAGTTCTAGATTAGTTTTACTGTTACAGAAATGGATTCCCGTGTTAGAGAAGTACCAGGTGAAGCTACCAGTGGACTGCCCGTTCCACCCGATGAGAGATATCTACTGGCCACAACAGTCAGCCAAGCTACAGCACCGCCCCTCCCAGTGGACATGTGGCATATGTGGCAAGTCTTTCTACGAGGAGCGCTTCCTGGACCTGCACTTTGACAACCGCCACAAAAACCAAATAAACATGGTACGTTATGTCCAATTTTCATGGAAAGGGCCTCTTAGAAAATTCAAATCAAAATCTGTATGATCAAAATTGACAACTGTATATCACATGAACTGATGTATGAATATGTGAAAATAGGTATATTAATTGTTCTGTCAGATAAGGCCTATAATATGAAAATTAGACTGTGGTTGTCCCTCTAAAACACAATTATTGCTTTAATTTTCAATTCTAAAACTAAACATACAAATAGCAGACCATATATCAATTGTTTAAGGGGAAAACTATTACAATGGTCTCAATTCAACTGTTTTCTAATGAAGACTTCAAACTAGGTACTGCAATATGATGTAATGCCTGGTTTGAGCTTTATCAATTACCTAAGCTAAGACTTATGCGTGTAGTGGGACGGATTTTTATAATTTTTTAAAAGGTTTATAAGAGTTTACATTATGACTGATCTGTTTTAATGGGGGGAAAAAGTATCTTATTTCATAATAATTTTTGCCATTAATCGTGACGCGGTACTTTTATATGTATCTCTCTCCCCTAAATTAGGCGGAAGATGCGGTGTGTCTCGCCGACTATTGCGACATTATGAGGTGTGAGGTCTTGATGACTCAGGAAGTTGGCAGCCCCGGCATGGCTGACTCGGGTCACATCAACACAGATATTGAGATATGGAGTGAATCCACAGCGTACAGAACCGCACTCTCTCTTTCAGGACCACGAGACCTAGCCAGGGTCCTGCTGAGAGGGGGATTATTCCCTCATGGACAGGTATGTAGGTATACTTGCATCAAAATATGTCGAGTATCGCATTGCATTGTTGAAATGGTGTATAAGAGTTATATTGAAGTTTACTCCTCAAGGATATATGTAGCTACATTAGCTAGATTGTCGATGACAGGGAAATCAGGGTTTGAATGTCGGTCGGGTGTACTGTGGTTTATCCAAAATGGTTTTCCACTCTCTCTCCACGCGAATGCAGACACACATCCTCTGAATTCAACTTTCCTCATCCATAACTCTATAGCTTGATTAGTACATATGCATATAACTTGAAGAGGTGCTAAACGGTGCTAAAATAAATATATATATTAGCAGCCACATATTTTCAGACACACATGATTATTTTATTAATCAAGTTGTTCAACTCTAATTGATAACGCCTTTCCACAGACGCAGGTTCCCCCCGCTGTACCCCAACATCACCTCTGCCCTCGAGGCGCCCACCCTGAAACACCCTTGGAACAGAACCAGTCTCAACAGCCATTAAGTGACGACAGCAATGCAACAACAGACACGTGCGACAGCATTAATCTGGTGGACTCCGCCCTTCCGCCCACTGACTTCAAGCAGCAGAGATTGAGTGAGCTTCAGAAACTTAAAGCCAACTGCAAACCTGAGGAGCTGCAGAAACTCAAACTACGATGCGAGGTAAAAAAAAAGATGCATTCGTTGGTGAGGATGTGTATACCTTATGTTTACATGTGTTTCAATTATATAGAAAGGTTATTACTAAGGACGATGTTATGTCGTGTAGTGTTGTAAGGTAAGCAGAACTTATTTAAACTACATACATACATACCTAACCACACCATACCCTCACGGGGTAGGCAAGAAACTGTAAATATAGCTAAACAAACAACTTGGTACTTAATCCATCCCCACTAACTTTCTCCACACGTGTGCAGGAAGTTGGCAGTCTGGTGTGTCGGTGCATCACCTTACCTCTTAGTGGTAGTGACGTGGGTAACGATATACTGGCTGGCAAGGCAGTCTCTATAGTTGGGATATGGGTTTGCAAGAACAGTGGAAGTGAGCTCAGGGTAAGACTGAGCAATGGTTGGACTTGTGATCTACTGGCTAGAATGTGCCAACGCCAATTGGTACAGCATCCTTACTGTAAGCAGCGAATACTATCATGGGTGTGGGTACAATCAAGGTTGTTAACCTGGTCCACTCTATTTAAAATTACTACAAGAAACTGTTTAACTTGTTTAAACTGTACGTGTGAATTGTTCTCATCACTCAGTGGATCACTCATTGGCAAAGTGTAAGCGAAAATACATTTCCATGCACCCATAAAATAATATGCAGTTAGTAATTATAGTAATACGGTTATTGTGATGAAAATGTTCTGTAACAAATAGAATAAAAGTGCAACTTTGGCATCCCTAACAGTAGGGTCATCCTGCACAGTTGCCTATGCAAACAAATCGGGAATCAATATTCACACACTGCTAAGAACCAGGGAACCATAAATAAATAAATAGATGATTACTTCTAAGAATGCAAATTATTTGATCGTGTATGTGCTTTTAAAATACTACTTGTTTATGTGTGTGTGTGTGTTTCTCCTTCATTTTCTAGATATTAGTTCGAGACTGTATCGCAGGTCTACTGGTAAATTTATCCATCCAAGACTTCAAGGAAGTAGAAGGTATTTTTTTATTTTTATTTGCTAACATAAAAGATAGAAAAGCTAAATCTGTTTAGTAAATTAATGGCACTGCAATATTTTGTGTCAATCTTAATTGCTATATTTGTCATTAAATAGGTATTTCTGAAAGTGATTTTGCAGAGATAATAACTTCTTAATTATGAAACCTCTTGATTATAGTTATATGTAAATCATATGTGCCCACAAGTGCAGCATTTTTAGAATGATGGATTAAATATTATATTAGTTCGGCTATTTTATTTATCATGATATGCTCATTTGTACAGTTGTCGTCTACTATTGAAAACATAAAGCCCTCCTGAGTTGAAGATGGCTGCGTTTTCTGATAGTGCGTGATATTAAATGATCACTCATTTGTAGCTGACGGTTTACGCAAGTCCATCACAGAATCTGCCTTAAAATATGAGTGAAAAATGGCCCTGAGTACAGGACGAATCTCGGATATTTCAGTGGTTAAAGCAATGGCGTACTAAGCCAAAAGTACCAGCATGGTTTTCATAACCAACTGCTAACATACTCGGGGTAGTAGAGTTTTTCTAATTTGCTGTTTAAATTGACTGCGAACACTATGAGAGGTAAAAAACAGGAAGTGTAAAATATACAATCACAATCACTACTTAAATAAAAATATATTAACGGTATAGAAAACAGGAGTCTTTAGTAGATTCAAAGGTCAATCTGTTTCCCCTAATCCTTACTTCACTGCATCATTTTGTAGAGGAGTTGAATCGTGCGGTGTGCTGGTACTTGACGTGTGACCGCTACTGGGAGGACTCACCAAGTGAAGTGAGGCACTTCCCCTGGGGACTCGTCTTTGTTCTCGTCATGGTGTTATCCCTGGGGATATGTCTCTGCTACTACATAATCTGGGTGCTATTTGAGTAAGATCCTTCAACATATTTCTGTTTACAGCTAAAGATGATTTTACAACAGTCTATTGCACACATCTCTTTATGCGCATGCTTTCATGGACCATGGATAAGAGTGGTGCAATTAAAGTAAAGGTGATGGGTATGAAGTTTATGAGGAGCATGCTATGTGTCACCAGGGAGATAGGTTAAGAAACAAGGTCGAAAAATAACAGGAGTACAGAATCTGAATGAGATATTAAAGGAAGCAAGCAAGTGGTACGGGAATGTCGAGCGAATGGGAAGAGGTTACCGAAAAGATTGTCGGAGTTATAGGGTACGATAAGAAGGCCATAAGGGAAGCCCATAAGGAGGTGGGAAATGCAGATTACTGAGGGAGTGCAAGCAAGAGGAGAAGGGTGGGTTTAAGCGAGAGAGGAAGAATTGTAAGGAGATAGGGGAAGATGGCAGCAATTTACCAAGTTGATCTGACCAGAGGCTGGAAACAGTACTAGATGATGATGATGGTGGTGATACATCACTTTTCATGCGAAATCCAGTAAAAAGTGAAAACTAGCGTATCAGGAGCATTTGATGATCCATCAGAGTTTCCACACATCACGAACATAAAGAGTTTGGAAATCTGAGACTTTGATGTTATCATCACAACTAATATCTTGTACTATATTTGGAAGAAGGGACAGGAAAGTTGGATAGAAACATATAAAAAAGATGGGGGGATTGAGCTGTAACAATTGATTTTACCTGTTTGTCCAATGGAAGAAATGTAAAGTGTGAATTATGTTCTTCTTTTCATGTTGTGTTCGTTATTATTGTGTGTTTCTATCCACCTTTCCTGCACCTTCTTCCAAATATATTATAATTACTTCATAAAGCGAAATAAGGTTTTCCTTAGAGAGACAACTAATATCTTGTAATGGCTTTGAAAGTGTCAATTTTTTTTAAACCAGTTACAAGATCGGTATTATCCAATAAGCAAGCAAACGAGTGAAATTTGCAATAGATCATTGTAAAATTATCTTTATAGAACATTTTTCAAGTTTATAATCAATAATCACATTAAGGCTGTCACAGCTTAAGGTACATTAGCTTAACACATAGCTTGTATGAATATGTTTCAAGATAAAATTTATGAATTGATCAAATACATTAGTTGTGTACTCACATAATGTCAATAAATTCCCTGAATTTTTAGCTTAGCATGCATGGTAGTTAGCGGCAATCTTTATTTCTGCAAAATGTTAAATTAGAAAACATATAAAATTCTGTTATTTTTCTATAGTAATAGTTCTTTAGTTATTTTATATATATATATATTACAAATCACACAATACAGTAGAGTCAATATAAAAATGTGATTATTAAATGTGCTTTAGTTAATAATTAATTCTAGAAGTATTTTGTAAAGGATAACAAATTAATTTGAAAAAAAACAACAAAAAAACATTATATTAAGTATACTAAAGAACATTTTCACCCAAATAATTGTTCCATTTTGTTACATTAAAGTTTAATGTAAGTTATGGGGCAATATGACACTATAGAGCACATATTTATGTTTGCGTGAATTTAATAATATACTTTTAATATACTTTGACATAACTAGTTGTGTGACCTGTGAGAATGTGGCACAACCAGGGCCCAGACAAAGCTATCCCAATTTGTTAATAATTTGACAGAAATTAAACATCATTTAATATTAATTAATACATCAAAAGTGAAAAAATTTTGAGGTCATCTTGCTACTGGATGAGAAATAACATTTTTCACATCGAGGACAAATAATTATTTTGATTAATTATGTTTGAATGGCAAGTCAGATAACTAAGCTCTTCATATGATATGATATTCACCAAGCCTGATTTATATTAAAGGTCAAACAAAATATAAATATATTTCCAATAAAAATGTAAATAGTTTTTTTCCTTCATGTATAATTAATTGGTTTCGAGTTACAACAAAAACAATCTTACAATTTAAAAAAAAACAAGTTTTCTTGTCTTTATAATTTTTTCCTTACTAGAGCATTTAGTTAATGAGTGAACTTGCTTCAAAATGTAATAATGGTTCTGTTAAGGAAAATAGACTTCTGCTAATTAATTGGAATTAATCGTAGTCATAATCTGTGATTCAAATGACCTACCAACTAACTAAATTATCAAATTTAAAAAGGGATTAACAATAATTATTTAATATATGCAAAACAAGGTTTTTTTTAAAATTGGTATGCTAAATACAATGACTATTAATAACTAAATTTAAGGGGTGGAGATGTTGATAGAGTTTATGGAAATTTTATCTCCATGAGTATTTAAAGGAGATATATAAACACTTTAAAACTCACACGTGGAAAATCCCTCCCAGTCAAAATTCAAGCCTTGATCTCCTCGTCATTAGAGAGCCTGATGCCTTATGCTGTGTGACCACCAGTGAGGAAATTTAAAACAAGTTAATACGTGTTGGTAGCAAGAGAACGATGATAGAATATAGTTACATTTAATGACTGTCATCTAAAAGTTCATCATCATCATCATCATGAACTACGTCCAGCCACTAGCGGGGTCTGTTTGGAACATAAGCCACTCCAAAGTATCTTTTCTCCCCATCACCTCTCCTTTCTCCTCCACACTTCTCTGTACTACCCTCAGCCGCCTGTTCCTTTGTTTTCCTCTTGGCCTCATGCCTTACACTTCAATATCCAACATCTTCTTTGGTATAGTCTCCATTCTCCTCAAATGGCTGTACCACCCTAGTCTTGACTTCTCTATCCTGTCCTGCATTGGCTCCTCCTTAACTATTCCTCTCATCCTACACATGCTTATCACTCGTAATAGTACTTCTTAAAAATTTAATTTCACAGTCGTACATATCAATATCGATAGTAGTAAAAGAATGGCCATGCAAGAATCACATTTTAAAAAGAATTGGGGCTAACATTTAATGTTGGGATTGATATTACATTGGAAAAGCAAATAGATATGCTAGATCTAGAGTTGATCTCTTAATGTGTATTTTTTATAACTACTTTTGATTAGATCAGGGTTCGGCAAAAGGTTGATCGCGATTGACTGGTCAATCTCGCAGCAATTTTTAGTCGCTCACATAAGAAAATTATACTGTCATGAAAAGGCAAGATTACCTTACATTATTCCACCATGGTACAGCTTATAAGATAGGACTATAGTGTAATACCTCAATGTAAGACTGCTACCTTGCTTGCTTTCACTATGGTAAAGCTTATAAGATAGGACCATAGTGTAATACGTCAAGGTAAGACTGCTACTTTTCAGGATGAACAGAGTGTTCAGTTTATTTATTTTATATATTTTCTATCAAGGCAGGGACATAAGTATTGGAGGAAATGTTGAATTTAAGGAATAAATACAAGATGTATGGGAAAAGAAAAATAGAATTAAAAGTAAAATGAAGAAATGAAGGGTGATCACAAGACCTTCGATAAACCTAAAACTCGATCGAGGCCCCAAAAAGGTTGCTGACCCCCTGATTAGATACACTCTTAAAAAAAATTGTCAGTTATTAATTTTTATTGTAAAAAAATAATGTGAAAATTTTATTTTAAGTCCAGTTTTGCAGTGCCTTGTCTGCAATGGTTGTAGCCCCAAATAGAAATAATAATAATAAAAAAAGAAGTGAGTGAGTGAGTGAAAGTGACGTTGTGTTGTGGCAGCAGCTCAGATGACATGAGTGTAGCAAGCACAAGTGCCACTGCCACAGCCACGTCCTCTCCTGTACACCACACCAACTCGACAGGTGCACCAGGTTATTCAGAGGAAGAGTACTACCTTCACGAGCTGTCCGGGCAAAATGAGCACTACATCTACGTTACGTACCCGCCCGAACTCAAGCGGAGACTGCTAGAGAGGTGAGTACACACACACATACACACACACATAATTTCAACAAATTGCATGTGGTATGTTATCGTCTGGGACCACCTGACTATACAACATTCCAGTGGTGGCTCGTAGCTAAAATTAGTGGTGGTGCTGCTCCAGAAAATGTTTAGCCTTTGTTTTAAAATTGTGTAAAAGGAAAAAACTCGTGTAAAAATAAAATTTATTCAGGAACTTGATAAAATCTTAACAAAAAATACCAAACATTTTTTACTTACTTTAAATCAAATTGTTACAGTTCAAGCTTGATCTATTCATTTAAAAATGAAATCCATTCTTCTTGTTTTAATTTGTGCAAAAAGTTCAATAATTTTCTCCTTGATCTCTGGATGACAATTGAGGAAATTTTTGTCCATTGAAAGTAGTGCAAGCACATTTAGTTTTTCTGTTGAATAAAAGAACCAGAAAAAAATGAATCAAATAGAACAGCTGGAAGCAGAATAATAATTTAACTCTACAAAAACCGTTCTTCCACCATCACGCCAGAGCCGGCACTGTGAGAGCAACAGTGCTCTCTCTACCTGGCAATCCCGCCTTCCTCCCCACTCCCCTCCTATGTGCACATTCGCACAACAGCCAAACACCACGTCGCTGGCACTGTGAAGCGCACAGTTCCGTACAAAGATTTTTGTATCTTTTTCATAAACTGGGGGATGGGCTACAGAAGTACTGACATTAAGCTTAAGGAATATATATTGTACTACAAAAATAAAGAATTAAAGAAAAAATGACTCATTATATTAAAAGTTATCGATAATATCAAGTGGAAATAGGGGGTGCTGCAGTTCCGCAGTGCCTATACACGAGTCGCCACTGCAACATTCATATTCTACCAAATAAATATTATCTTTAAGTGGTAACTGAATGAGATACCAACACAACCCCACTTGAGAGCCCAACTGACACATTTTGTGTTTTGTGAATGCAAATTACAACAATAATGACAAATAATTTAAGACCTCTTTCAATTAACATTCTAGTGATATCCTTGTTAAGCTCAAAACACTGGTTATCAAATTAATGAGCACTTGTGACATAAAATTCTTCCTGCTATTGTTAGGTGATAAATATTGCATATTTAGTTTGCAGATTTTGAAAAAAAAAAATAGTTTTTCTTCAAGACATATGTATTTTACACTAATCAAATGGTAGTAACAAAGCAGTAACGAGTGATTGACCCCAAACTTTCAAGTCAAGGGAAGACTCATTTTTTGTGCTGAAATCAGTAGAGTAGGTTTAATATAATATAGTTTTCATTAAGTTGTGATGTTTTTTTGTTAGGTTTATGTACTTCAAAAACCCAAGGTTAACGCCTACGCACACACAAAAAAAAGCATTTATAAGTTACAGCACATTAGAAAACACATATATAAAGCAACTTTTTTGCTTTGTAATTCACATGTGAAGCATCAAGTATAACAGTATTGTAATGTAATAGTATTTTTTAATAAAAAAATATGATTATTTGTGATAGTCAATGGAATACCCAAATATATAATTAAAGGGTATTTATTGTAGCAAAGCTATATTTCAATATTTTTTTCCAATCTTAAAAATCATAGAAGCATTTTTAGTTTACATAATGCTTAACAGATTTGAATATAAAGTTGAAACACTGACCTTAAAATTTAACCCATGCATTTGATACATTTTCATCACTTTATGTTTTAGTAATGTATCATTATATCATATATCTATTAAGCTCTTATCAAAATTACCTATTTGAAATTTTGGAGAAAGATTAGGCTTAAAAAATGGAGGAAGAGGGGGCTGGGGGGGGCGCAGCGCAACATCCTACTTTTCATTATTTGAGTGTGTCACCGATGGTGTTATTCTACTTTTGATTAATTAAGATAAACGAGTGTCATTAGCATCAACATTTACTTTCAATTTTTTGATTACTGGAACTAATGAAGCTATATTTCATACACACTTAGTTTCATGTCATTAAGACTAATTAGAATAAATAGATGGATATTTACACAACAGCAGTCTTTCAAAATGAATTCATGTTATACTTTTGAAAAGTCTGTTGGTTTAGCTCGCTGGTGCCTATATTTAATACTTCACGAATACATACTTTTGTTTAGCTTGATTAGTTTAATTAGTCAGTGAATAGTACCATTTAAAATGTTTAGACTGAAAATAATTGTTGAGATTGTATTATACCTATATCAAGTGATTTTTGATATTTACCACTTTACATATTATCATTCTTATGAATTTAGAAAGAGATATCAAATATGTGTTTTAAATACTGGACAAATGGAAAATCTTCAATTTTCCAATAAAAAAAATTATTTTACTTCTAACCCTATGCATAAAATTATAATATACAAAGATTTACTTACTTAAATCAGGTGAATGAGTGGATCCACCTGAATTAAAATTTGCTTAAGGTATTTAATAATATTTTTAAATGTTTAAATAAGTTATCTGTATTTTCTGAAGTCCTCAAAAGTGTTGGTAGTTTTTAAATCACATTTTTTTGGTAAGCTAATTGAGAAATAAAAACACCCATTATACCTTAAGCACATACTGTATATTTTGATTTTTAAATATTCTATATTTATTTTTGTAAATGCAAGTGTTCAGATATTAATGTTATGTCTCAAAATAATTAAATAATGTCAACATAAGATATTTTTTATGTATATTATATTTAGAGGTCAAATGTTAAAATAAATGTATACCAATATTATTATGGAGGAATTTTAGAGGCTAGACACACTAACCCACTCATCACTTAGCTTCTGATTCCACAATTTATTTATTTTCCATAAAAAAAAGAACAACATTTTCACTCCGAACCATTTTCCTTTCCCATTTAGCTGCTACAACAGAACCACAAGGCTGTGACAGAGTAGTGTGAGTGCAACAACAATGGAAGCAATTAGACAAGAGGTGAAAATAATCATCATCGTCATCATTATAACATAACTTTACATTCCTTCAATTCACCCCCCAACCTCACTGTCTACACCAAACTGCGCATGAGTATGTGAGGCAGTTGTATGGGGGAACACACAGGAAATATGGACCAATGTTGTTTCCTAAATTACAAATCATAATCTCAATGCTGAATCGACAGGTAATCAAGTTTTAATTAATAAATAGTTGAGGGGTATTTACCAATGTGTGTGTCTATCATTCTGTATGTTCACCCCTTACAAACTAAATAAAAATCTACAAAATATTCATTAAGGACTGAATATTTTACATGTTTTTACTTTAAATAAAATGTAGAATCATGTACAATTAACAATCTTATACAGATTTGAACATGATCTTAAATAACTTGATGTTAATTATGACAATTTCTGTAAAAACACAATCATCAATGTTAAATGTAATTTTGTTGTTTATAAACTGCAATCTGGCTCAATTTTACTTTTAACAATAATTGTTAATATTGAATTATTTCTAATTAAATATATCATTCAAAATATTACATTTTTTTCAGTGTGAAGCTGGTGGTATTCTAGTAACTTTTTTTTCCTGAATAATAAATTTATATACTTTTTGAATAGTGGACATGGAATATTGAAAACACATATGATTAAAATCGTATTATAAATTATATGTATTACCAACCCTTCTGTACATTTTGTTTTCCAGTAGAGTGTAATCTATTTTGCAAACCAGCCTGATTGTAGTTAATATTTTAAAATGTAATTATGATTTATTGTTGTTAGCATTTAAGTCTTAGACACTAAACAAAGTAAAAGTTTTAGAACTAATATTTTAATATTTATAAACATGGTTATTGAGTATTTCCTAACTACTAAATTTACAATTTTGTTAAAGATATTTCATATCATCTCATATTTCATGTAGTCTCATATTTCATATCCTCTCATATTCCTTCCATGAAATTTTTATGGGATGAAACATTAAATGAATACTTTATAGATCATATTCAATTAAATCGATTACAACCCCACAGTGAAAGAAATTTAAAAAAAATTAGGTATGGTGCATGAGAAAACTAGATTTAAAAGACTTAAATACCATATCTAATTGAAAAATTATAAAACATAATATTTTATTCTAATGGATAGAATAAAAATTAGCAACATTTTAAAAATTATAAAATATATATAGTAAAAAAAATACTTTCACTTCCTAATAAATCACTTTCAACTTTTAAAATATCCAATAACTAATAAGGTATATAATGTAATATTTTGTAAGTTACCTAAAATAATGTGTTTAGAGAAAAAAAAAATGCTCAAAATTGTAGAAGAATTTAGATATGAATATTATAATATTAATATTCATTAGTTTCTAAAGCAAATAATAGATAGACTCTAGATAATTCCACATTACAAATCATTGCTTACTTTTTTCATAAAACAGCACACTTTACTGCTTTGTTAACTAATCACAATCGCTAGGGAATGGTTTCACTAGTAGCACAATGCACATGCAATTTACAAGTGGGCATCTGATATTTTGTACAAACTTGCACAGTTCAGAGAACGCTGATAGCAATAAATGAAATTGCTTGGATCTCGTAGTTTAGAAACAACAGTTGTTTGGAAGTGTTGTAAATAAAATGTCTGGGCTAGAACTCTCTACAAAATGTAGAGGCATGATATTGTAAATTGCTTTAGATATAGTTATCGAAGGAGAGGATTGTTAGGATGATTTTCATCATCAGTGTTTGTGCAAGTGGTTAGCTTTTGATTATTATTTTAACATATTTGCAAAGATTATATTTTTTGATACATTCAATTTTTGGGTTAAATATTTAACTTCTAATTTTTACTGAGCTATCAGTATATTTTTAAAAGAGAGTTGTTATAATGATAAATACAAATGAAGCCAAAATCTTAAGAAATGAAATGTTAATAACTTTTAATTTAAGAAATAAAATCACATTAAGTTATGTTATATATTTGTACAGTCTGGGAGGTATTTAAAATCATTATTATTTAAAAAAAAATATATATATATATATATATATATTATTTAAAAAAAATATATATATATATATATATATTTTTTCTTTTGTAAATTGGTACTCCCTCAATCCTTACACACCCTATTTTAAATAATGGTAGTTCCTAAAAGATAAGCGCTAATTATTAAAAAAAAGAATTGTTTTGAGAACCAATGACTTACCTCTCAATATTTCCCGTGTTTAGTTTTGTTCAACCCTTCTCCCTTGTGGTAGAAATATTACAATTAACCGTACACACCAAAATTAAGCTTTAAATCCATTTTAATAACATAGGTATGAAGTTGAATTAAACATTTTAATAAAAAAATTAAAATTATCTGCTGACAGTGGTGGTTGAACCTTGTTTGTGTGTGGCGGTAGATAGTAACAAAAAATGGAAATCAATGGTGATTTAAACTTGAAATTTGAATGCCCCTAGAAGCTATTTGTATTGGTCCTCTCTTAGAAATAATATTTCTTTAGAAGCCATTTGGAGTGATACTTCCCTGAAAGATTAAAAAAAAAAAATTAATGTTTCTAGAAGCCATCTGGAACACATCCTAGTTTTTTTTTTAGCACCACAACTTACTACCCGTTTGGGTTATACGCTTATGTACTAACTTCACTAATGATTTTTAAAAGGATTATGAAGGTTATATTTGATGAAGTGTATCCACACTTGTGTGGACGAGAGTATAAAAACGATTTTGGATAAACCACCCTTAGTACACCCGAATGAGATCTGAGCCATGATCTCCCCCATCATCGACAGTTTAGTATAATGCAAGAGTAGTTACTTAGACCAAACGGCTATCGAAGTGGGTACTAAATAATTATTTTGTATAATAATCTGTGTGCCATGCCCGGGCTACCTACACTATTTAAAGGACTTGGTAAGAGAGGGGTGTAAAGCATATGGGAGGTAAACTTTTTGAAATATATATTTATTTAATTGAAATTTGCTTTGTAAAACACAAGAAAAATTTTCATTAGAAAATCTTTTAAGATACTACGAAACTCTCGACAGATATTATTAAAACCTAGTTATCAGTGCTGCCAAACATGTATTGCTATTAAATTTCTAAATCACCATAAGTATGTCTGCAGTTTATTGATGGTCAAAATAACTAACTTAAGAAATGGTTTGTTTTTTCACACCTACATAAATTATTATAGTTTACAAATAAAAATGAATTTTGACTAAAAAAATATTATATTTCCA
>CABFOW010000086.1:316053-420397 GCA_902141385.1 Timema californicum | reverse complement strand
GAGATCAATTTTTGTGTTTGTAAATGTGTCAAAGAATACCAAGATATTTATAAAATAAATGCATCAAAATAAATTAACTTCTTTTTTTAATCTTTATGTTAGAAGATAAACAATATTATTTAAATTTATATTTACTTTTTATATAGGTATTTATTTTTACACTCCACAAACTAAGTTTGAAAATTTTGGAAAAAAATGGTGGATTCCATAAAATAAATTAGTAAATTAAATATTTTTTACTTAATTAAACTGGGCTCCAAAAACATTAATAACAGGAGGATACAACATCAGGGTGTGTAATACCGAATGCCCAAATATAGTGCACACACACACACACATACATACATACATAAATACAATACACAAGTAATATTTATACTTACGATTTTTGAAACTACAAGGAAGTTAGCAAATTACATCATTTACAAGAACCTAATTTGATGTTTATTTGTGCACTTTGAAGTGTTTCAATTTGAGGTGGTAAACTGCACAGAACATACATGAGGGCCGCAAGTGGGCCATGGGTTGGACACTCCTGGTCTATAACATATTATAGTCAAAATATATTTGATATATTAATGTATAGCCTCGATATAATTAGGCTTAGCAATTAAATTAAACAGTTTATTTGGAAATGGCTCTCCCCCGTGGCCAGAAATTTAAATCTACTTACAGGTTAATCTATGATAAGTGATAATTGATGAACCCACATGTAAAGTTTACATACATACAATATTTAAATATGTCTTAAATCTTTATCTTTATGATAATTAAACAAACTGGTATTATTATCGTAAATGATTCATAGTTATAACGTATGAAACTGTGATTTATATAACTATAATATGGAATAAAAACCCTTTCAGAAGACCTTAAATAAAATAAAAAGCTCAAAAGTGTATTACCGGTATTTTTTAGTCAGCCAGTTAACACATCGCTTAGAAAATAGTATTAAACATTTTAAAGCTTTATCACTTATCTAAACGAAAATTAGCACACCAAAGGTGTTTAATCTCACATGTTATCCACAGTTTAAAGCAATTTGGGCAATCCTGGTTTAATATTATATATAAGAGTGAAATAAAATCAGGAAAATTACTTATAAAGGTAAAACATGGATGGTTTCTTAAATATATGATTTCTTAAAAGACAAATCAATTACTCACACCTCCCAGTGGTGTTATCTTTCTTTCAGACAACTCGTCATTGAAGTGTCCAGTGACATCTTGTAATGACTAATTGCTCGGATGCTCTCGACTAGTAACAAATGAATCAGGTAAAAACACATCACATGTACATTTGTTACACAAATGGACAAAAATCACCATCTTTCCTTAAAGCAAGCCTAAAGTTAGTGGATACTAAAGGTTATTATGGCAAATAGTAGTCTCTTTTCAGCAATATCAATTGAAATAGTTGGATTTTAAGAGATATGAATAATGCATCCCTTAAAAGGTGGGGGTGAAGGGAGCACTAATAAAGGCCAGTGTTTTTGAAGTTTTTATAGCTAAATTTTTTTTTTTGCCAAAATAAATCAAATATTTCTTCAGTATAAACATAGAGTTTAATTTTCTTCAAATGATAATATCAAACAGCTGTTGAATCTCTATCATGAGCATAGCGACATTAGATGAGAAACTTTTTAAATGAAAAGAAAAAGTTGTAATTAAATTCTAGGACATACTTGACAGATGTTCAAGAACTGTTGAGGTCACTATGCGAATAAAATTAAACTCTATATTTTTACTGGAGATATATTTTACTTCTTTTGACCCCAAAAAAATGTTTTGCTATTAAAACTGCAAAAACACTTTACCTTTTATTGAAGTTCCCTACAAACCTAACATAATTAGATAATATAGTTCAAACCAAGTACTATTCCAATACGCAATTTTATCTATTCTTGAATGAGAAAAAATTAAGTTGAAATGACTGAAATAATTTTACCACACATATAAACATACAGAAAACTTATGTTTGAAAATGAAAATAAGATTTTGTTCATCATAAATTTTCTGTTGTCAAAAAAGAAAAAAATGCAGAAAATCACAATTCAATGCTATTTTTGGTTTGAGTATGGTCATGTATCTTATTTACCAGTAAATAAGTAATAAAACAAGCTCTTAAAAAATAATTAGGGAAGCGAGACTTTTTTAAAGAATAAAATACATTATATTGAACAATTTGATGTATAGAATTATTCTTATTTTGAATAAGCTTTCCTGAACTTTTCAACTTGTGTACTTAGTAATTAGGTTCACTCGTGCATGCATTTAGTAGGCCTAATAGTTTTTGTACACAAAATAAACATTGAAAAAAAATAATGTAAGAGAAAATATTCAGGACAACTATCTTTGCTACATCAGTAATTAAGTGAAAGTAAAAATGCAATAGTTTAACAGTACTAATAGAAAATGTAATTTTTAATAATTTAAAAAAAAAAGTAATTTATTTATTTTATGCAAGTAATTTGGTACATTGATGCATATTAATTACTTATTCTATTTATCCCTATCTTTAATTAGCTATTTTGTTTTTAATTGACAAAATGAAAGCTATATTGAGCAAAAACAATACATAACACATGTTGAATTGTTCTATACAATAGCAATATTATTTAAGAAACAATAAAGAAAAAATATATATCTTGCCACTTAACTATATGGTTACAAAAGTTAACCAAAATATATAACTTCTATCAAACTTTTTTGACATGGCTGAAAGGAACTAAATCAATACCAAACATTCACACTCCTTATATAATGTTTAATAATAATTGCTGATGAAGGTTAAATATACACTAGAACCTTGTTAATCAGAACTAATTGCGACAGAAGCTTGTTCGGATTAGCAAAAATACAGTGATACAATATTTTCATGAATTTTAAATTACATTTGAATGAGTTTAACCAAATTTACATTTATTTAACTGATGTATAAAACATATTATGTACTGTAATTATTTTAAATTTCAGGAAAACACATTGTGTTGACCACACCATGTAAATATTTAACATTTATTATCAGATATTACTGTTCCTTACAATTATCTTTTAACTATTAGCTTGTTAATAAATAAAATATAATTCACTTGACTTAATTTTTTCCCCCTATTTTTTGAAAAATATGTTTGGATTATCTGGAATTTTGGTCTAACGTAATGTGTTCAAATCTTTTTTTTATTATTAAAAAAAAGATCACAAAATAGTATTAATGTTCATACTATTTAATGTCACAAATGTTTAAAAACTGTACTTTGGTAAAAAACAAAGTCTTTGAAGACTCAACCTCTTAAAAAAAATTGTGTGATGTAACTCAGGCAAGATTTTGTCATGTAAATTCCACAGTGAAAAATAGAATTATCCCCAAAAAATATCAATATTGATTCTAGAAAAATGTTGAATCCTACATTTTTAACATGTTTTTTCACATTTTGTTTTTTAAACTCTATATTGTAGGACAGCATTGGGTACTAAATGAATATTTACCTATACATAGCTAATACATAAACTTAATATTGTTAAACATATAGTATTAAAAACATTTATGATACTCTCAGATAACACTGAATTTTCTATGATATTGAAATAAAAAATAAACTATCTTATTTCTCAAGTGTGTTAACCAATTATTATTTTTTCATATGAATCAAAATTAATAACTCAAATTGTCTGCATAGAACTAGAATGTTTTTATATAGGCCTAGCATTTTGTAAACAACAAATTTAAGTAGTGAAAGAGTTCTTTATTAAATAAACCTAATAGTCAACAACTGTACACTGTATTAAATCATTTATTTATAAAATGAATCCCTATATCATTTAATAGAAAAATACGGTAAGTATATTTAAGACAACATTAAAAATCGATCTGATATTTTTATTTCATGAACTCAGCTTTGTATTTATATTTTTATGGTGAAATTTTAGTGCTAACCTGCTTTAAAAAAAAAGAGTATGCATCAGGGTGGCCACTCAAACCATAGAATGAAGTTCCAGCATAGTTCCGAGTTTTCCTGGCAAAAATAAAATAACCTTCCAGATTTATTTTTAAAAGGCTGTTTTTCTGATTGTAAAACTTTGAACAAATTATTCCAAATGAAAATGTTTTGTAAGAGGTGTTGAAAACACCACCGAATGATAGTACCTGAGCAAATATTAATAATAAGTATTTCTACGCAATTCCTAAGATAGTAAAGTATTAGGGTCATACAAATTACATTATATTGCAACCTCAATTATGTTTTAAAACACTTAAAATTTCTCCACTAGCTCCTGTTAGTAGACTCCACCATGAGGCACCACAAGGAGAAACCTTCCCTCCACCCCAAAAAAGGGGTACAGCCAAGAAATTACTCTATGCCTTTATTAAACTATTTTTAAGGTCTTTATTTAAAATACATGATTATACTTTTGATTTTTGCTCATCCATGAGAAAAGAGTAGTATGATTACAAATGTGTTACACTTGGTGGTGACGGAGACTTATTTAAATTATTTTAACACGTCTTACTACCCATCCAGGTTATATGCTCCTTATTTATTAATAGAGGAGGGGAGTTAGTAAAAACGTCATTTTTAAAAAGCTCATTCTCGCAACCAAACAGGGTGTGTGAAGAGACCCTACCCCGGTGAATGTCTGAACATATTAGAAGTGGTCCTCTTGTGTGTTTTTAAATATGAATGCCTATAGAAGCTATTCAGAGTGGTTTCCAGCTGAAAATGTTTGTAATATCAAATGTCTCTAGAAACTAATAGAAAAGACTTCAATGGAATTTTTTGAAAATTGGGTGTCTTTTGATTAACTAGTCAAGACATGTTGGCAGCTGTTTCAATGCTAAAAACTCCTAACCCGTTTTTTTTTTAATGGGATGCCTCTAGAAGCTATTTGAAGAGATCCTCTCCTGAAATTTTTTTGAAAATTGGTTGCCTCGAGAAGCTAATCAGAGTTATCACCACTTTAGAATTTTTAGAATATTATATGTCTCTAAAAACTAAGAGAAGAGACTCTTCAATGGAATTTTTTGAAAATTTGGTGAGTGCCAAAAACGTCAAGTAGTATGATTTTTCTGGAAACCTAATATAAAATTGAGTTTAAGAAAATTCATATAGCTTATGTTGTCACATCTTTGAATAAAGGTACTTTTTTTTTATATATATTTCTGAGAAACCACAAAATTTAAGCACTTTCCTTATGTTTTTTCCTCCGATGATCGAAAGTCAAGCATTATTCTTGGTTTTCTTGATGAGTGGACACCCTAATGCATGGAATTTTCATATTTTGTCAACCAATATAAATAATTATGAAAATATTATTTTTTAATTAATTATTCAAAAAATAATATATTTCTAGAATAGGTACCATACAGTTGATATTATTAAAATAAAGGAGTATGCAACGCTTCGACTTGGCTTCAAAACAATTTTCAGCTTCGGCCTTATTAAAAAAAATCTGGCTTGGACAATTATGAAGCTTTGCCAGTAAAAATATTGCTGGATTTAATAGCCAAGCTATTATATTTGATAGTTACAGTTATAACTGCATATAAATATCATATTCTTCAAATTGAAAAATGACACCTGGACATAGGGAATCGAGCGAGCACGTCCATCACAGACTTTGCCTTAACATATCAGTGAAGAATAACCCTGGCCACAAGGATGACTCCTGGATAGCTCAGTGGTTAATAGCATTGGCATAACAAGCCAAAAGTTCCCGGTTTGATTTCTGTGTTCAGGTGTCATTTTCCAACTTTAAGAATATAATAAAAAATATTGACAGTTAAAATACTCGATTTTTGGTCAACCATTGCCATTTTAAGTTGTTGTATACATTGCAAATTAATATTCACATAAAAAAATGAATTGATTTGCATTTTGTTATAATATATTAAATTATAACAAACAGACCACACAAATATTGAAACTCTTAGCTGTTTTGTCATAACTAAACTCCTATAGAATATTTTATTTTCAAGGAATCTATAAGAGGACTAAAAAACTTTCATGTTTTGTATGTTATTGATCATAAATTATTATAAAGAAAACCTCGTTTTATTTTGAGGTAATTGTATTAAGGTACAGGAATGATGGATAGAAACATATAAAAGGAACCAACACAATATGGCTTTTACAATGTAAAGAACACAATTAACATTTTACATTGCTGCCACTGGACAACAAAGATAAGAGCTGTTTCTTAAAGAAAGTTGATCGTTACCATCCAATCCCCCGACCTATGTTTCATTCTATCAGAACTCAACAGGAGGGAGTGTGAAATCAGCAACGCAACTTTCTAAATAGGACACTCCCTCCTAATGAGTACCAACCGATTTTCTTCAAGAGGCAACCCTGAACTTTTTGTCCAGTTGCAGCAATGTAAAGTGTTAAATGTAATTTTTCTTTTTATTATAAAAGCCATATTTTATTCATTCCTTTTATTTGTTTCTATCTAACTTTCATGTACCTTTTTCCAAATATAATACAATGATCATAGATTTTGGTACAGATGGAACATGTATATACTATATAAACATAAAATTAAGTTATAAGAAATGTTATTTTATAAAGTAAGGGTGAATAGTATGAAAACATGAAATCAAACTTGAATGTGCCAGAAATTTTTATACACATGAAGATATGTTAAATGTTAAGAAAATAAATGTCACTATCAATGAGTTTGTACATGTAGTTAAAACAGTGAAGTTTGAGAGAGGATATTTGCAAGGTAAAGTCTATTTAAATTAGTTTATCTCAATTAAACTTTACCTTTAGTTTTAGAATGTTTGATCAGTCATTAACATTATAGGTTTTCACTTTTACTATCCAAACTACATTATTATGTAAATGGAATAGCTTTAGTTCACCAGAGAAGTTTTCACCCTTCAACAACTAAGTTGGCATAAATGAACTAAACTTACTGTTTACTTTACTATTTCCTAAAGAAGATGCCATGTGGCATTGAAATAGTGAAGTGTTAGTAAATTTGTAGGTTTATTTTACTTTTATTTGTGCTTCATTTTATACCATTTTACAAGGTTTATTTATTTAATGAAATGAGATAGTTTAGTGATTTTATATTTTTATTATTATAATCATTTGTTGACAAATGAATATTATTTTGTTTTGCATACACATATTTAAGTAGCTTGATTTGTAAAGATTCATTTAGCTTATTGATGGTACAATCAATTTTGGGCTGATGTTAAAATACATTATACATAAATTCAATACATTAGCCATTAGGTAAACACTAATATGTATGTGTTAAATATCAAACTAAATAATAAGAATTTATCAACAAGTTAATATAATAAATAAAAAAATCAGTATGCTATCTTGAAGAATTCAGGCTTTTCATATTTTAACAATGGAAAGTGAATAGGATGACTTTGGTGACTAACTGCTATTATATTCTAAAGCTGTCAACAAAACCCAAATTATTTATCTGTGATCTGAATAATCTTACTTTATTTAACACAACAAAGATAAGTGTTAAAAATATTACGTAGATTTGTTTTTTCTATAAAAGTTTTTATCCTTACTCTTACATCATTTTGATATTTAAAATGTTATAATAAATAAAAAAATGCATATTTATTGTTAAGTGAAAGGTTATATTATGTATCATTCCTGCATTCATCAATTAAATATATGAAACACAATGCTTATTTCATAATCCCTTTACCTTTCTTTCTCTTAATATTGCATATTTTATCAACCGGATGGTCAAAGTCGTCCATAAATGATCAAAGCAACCATATATTAAATTACTAGCTATATTTATCAAATTTCTATAAATACATTTTGTAGTTTTGATGGTGGGATGTACACAAATAAAAAATAAATTTGTATGGTATACCAACAGCAGTCTCTCACCTGAACACCGTGCTATTATATCATCATCACTAGACATTTCAACCTCTGTAGGTCGTCTGGCACAACCGCTTCTAATCCTGTTGATCTTTCCAAGCTTCTTCCTCTGACAGGTGTCTCCACTCTACTCCTTTAGCCTCAATATCCATCTGTGCTTGGTCCATCCATCATGTCCGTGCTCTTCCAATAGTTATTTTACCCTTCTCCTTACACTATGGAGCTTTCTTAGGCATTCTGTCCTCCATTCTCACCACATGTCCTAGCCACTGTAACCATTTACTCTTCAGTGTCTCTTCTAATGTTATAACCTTTAAGCTAGCCATAATTTTTTCATTTTTTATCCTATCTCTCCTTGTAATATTTTCAATACCTCTCAGAAGCCTCATTTATCCAACTTGCAATCCATTTAAATCTCTCCACGTCCATGTGCAGGTTTCAGAGCCATATGGCTAGTAATGGTTGATATTATAACTATTATAACAAAGTTTTGGCCTCTTTTCCTATGCTCCATCACCAAATTATAATCATTAATCATGTGATCAAATTGTCCACATGTCCATATCCCTTCTGAATATTACCGTATGTGGTAATCTTACTTACTAGATAAGAAAAAATTTCAACCTTTCACGTTTTTTTCCATTCTTCCTTTCTTGAGTATGAGTTTCTAGCCATCTTCAGTGTCTTGCTCTTTTCCACGTTCATGTTCAATACATATATTTCCATCGCTCTTGCCCATTTGACTGGTTATCTCTCCAAGTTCTCTTCAGTTTCCTCCCATGTGACGAAGTAGTCTGCATATACCATCACCTTCGATTCCCTCGGGCTTCTGTGACGCTGCACTTCAGCAATTATTTTGTCCATCACATTATTAAATATAATTTATGACAAAACGATTCCCTGTCTCAATCCCTTTTCTGTTTGAAATTAATCATTGTGTTTATTTTCTATTCCTACACAATTTTCACGTTTATCATAGATGTTCCTTATTTGTTCCATGACCCCACCCCCACTACTCTTTTTCTTAAACCCAGTCATATAGTTTCTCTTAGTACTTTGTCATAGGCCTTTTTTATGTCAATAAAGGCCTTCATGGTATCTTTTAACATATTCCCATATTTCCTCGGCACAAAGATTAACCATAGCCGCATTGTTCTTTCTTTGCCGTTTCCTCTATTCTTTGTTTCTCTAATCCTCTGGTATCTTGCTTTCCTTCCATACCAGTCATATAACTCTGTACAACCACTGCATTCCCATTGCTCCTACTGCTTTTATCATACCAACTGTCAATTCGTGTATTCCTGGTGATTACCCATTAGGTAGCTCTCTTTCTGCCATCTATGTCTTGCATATTAAATTCTTCTGCATCTTCTTTTCTGGCCACTGTTTCTTTCATCTCTCCTCTGCCATTTATTTACATTCCTTCTCATAATACCTTAAAATTTTTATTCCATGTTTTCATTAATTTCTCTTTATTGCCACTAAACTTCTCCAGATGCATTCAGTTCTTTAATCATCATCATCCACTCCATAAAATATTTTGTTTTCTTTGTAGTTTTCTCCCAGTTTCTCCAGGAACTCTTACCAAGATTTCTCTTTTGCAAATTTAATAATTGTTCCCTCTTCTTTGGTAAAAACTTTCCAATTTTCCCTCCTCTTCTGCTTTGTCTCGAAACCACGCTTTCAACACTTTGTTTTCCCCTTTTAAAGCTTTTGCTGTACGCTTATTCCACCGTAGTGTTTCCTTTTCTTTTATCTTGCTTAATGTTCTCCCACACTTTCTTTCTGCTGTTTCTAATAGTGTTGATCTGAATCTTCTCCATTATTCTTCCACAATCCTTAAGTTATCTTTAGGTAAATTAATATTTACTGTGTCCGGGAATGTTTTTCAAACCCCTCTTCCTGCCAACTTCCAACCCTCGATTCTAGGATTTCTATTGGTCACTGTGTTACCTAGTTGGAAGTTTCTTGAAATCCTCCACAACCAATCTGTTATCTTTTCCTAAATTGATACTTCATATGACCTTTATGTTTGTTGATTTAGTATGGAGACATTTGAAGATCATTATAAGAGTTCTATGTTTACCAGTCCAGCTATAATGGGTGAACTTGTGGCTGGCTATCTCTTATATTGTTATTGTATATACCAAGGTTTATTTTACCCCCTTCTTCATCCTCTGGTATGCCTGGTATAACTAGTATTAATCTTCGATCAGTGGCACTGAAGTTCAAAAACACTCATGTGAGGGAACCCATCTCACCCCAAATATTATTATTATTATTATTAGCGCCGCGTCTTACTACTCGTTTAGGTTTTACACACGCACTTACATTAATGTGTGATGGTAGGGTGAATGTGAGATGAAATGGAGGACCTACAGTTTAACGTGGAATCCGAACCACAGTGGAGACCTGGCATTCCACACATTCTCAGGTTGTGATTAATACAAGTCTTGTCAGAGGTGAAGGAAAGGTTTGGCAATCAGATAAATCTGTGCCAGAGCCGAGGATTGAACCTCGAACCCCCAGCATAGGAGTTCGACACCTTACCCCTAGACCACCAGGTCACTACCTTCATCCCAAATAAATTTAACAACTAAAAGATATCAAACGACTTTAAAAAAAATCTAACGCCTCAAAAGGCTATATTTTAAATGGGGTTTCCTTTTATTACTTCAAATTCCATTATTTTCCCTTCTTTATTAAATACTTTTTTTACTTTTTTCCCCCCTGCACCACCCTTTTTAAAAATGTTACGACCATAACACCTTGATCATACGATGGACGCCACCGAGTTCCATGAAATTTCTGCTTTTACAAAATTAATTATTTGACCTTTATGCTATTTATTGAGGCGTGGCACCCGTTCATTTGTGGTGTACCTGGGTTAGGCTTCAACCATGTATATTCTCGATCTGTTGGCTGATAAAATAATCTTATGCAGATGACTCAACTTGTAGCTGGTAGCGGTGAGCTAGGAGATTCTCAACCGGTCAACCAAACACATCTGACAAGAAACAAATGACTAAGACATAAATGAAAGGCAGTAATTTTTAGGTTATATGCTTCTTACGATGTTCGACTCTCTTTAGAAGTTAATGCAAATGGGTTATAAATTTAAATTTAGTCTTATTGGGGTGGGAAATTAAGCACTTTATGAGCTAACTATAAGGGTGTTTATCAGTGCTAAAAGCCCTTTTTATATGTATAAATATTTAAAAATGACACCTAGACAGGGATTTGAACCCTGGGTGTCCAACTTTAATCACCGACTGCTCTTCCGACTGAATTATCCGGTATCTCTTCTATATCAGTGTCTCATTCAACTGTCAAATTTCTATACGAGTGTCGTTTTTCCTTATTTACATTAATACTCAATCAGAATTACACCTGAAAAGATGTGTTTGTCTAAGCCCCTTTCATGTTAAGCAATAAATACATTTATATTGAAACACACAATGGAATTAAGTATTTTATTTATAAAATTCAGTTATTTTATACATTTATCTACAGCCATAGTGTTACAGTTCTAATACTATAGAAATCAGTCTTCAAACAAACTTGTAGTGGAAAGCCAACATTTTTGTTAAGATAATTATTTTACACATAACAATCCTAATTCGTTCTTAACAGTTATCAATCGCCATGTGCAATAGAATTTATTTGCATTAAAATTGTATAAACCACATAACAAAAGTTATTGGTTTTTTTTTCTATTTAAATACAATCTATACTCTAAGTAATGTTAAAAGGACATAGCAAAACTAAAGAAATAGTAAGCTATACTTAAAAATAATGATTATATCATAGCACAACTATTATTATAAGTATATTAATTTCTTGTATTTGCTTTTACAAAGTAATCACTAGTATAAAACCATGGTGTTATGTGAAAGAAATTGTCATATGCGTTAGTGCTCTTTGATTTGTATTGCAATACGTAACAAAACCACCAGTAAAGTTAACTGATCAAATTACAATAAGTAATAATAGGATAAAGAACCAAAACATTCAATTAACATAAATATAGAGATTCAACCATTTAAAAAAAAAGTTTGATGCAGTTAACCAAAGGATGGAATTTAATTAAATATATAGTTTATATTTGAATTACAGTGACTGCTGCTTAAAAATGTTTTGTATTTTTTTTTTTCACGTGAATAAAAATATCTCCAAACAAAACAGACACAATAAAGAAAAAAGGAAAAATGTAGACAACAAAATCTATGCTTTTGCAATAAAGCAAAAAAGTTTCTAATGAGACATATGATGGACCAGGTTAAATGAAATAAATGTGATGGATAAATAGATGATGGTAGAAACCAGGGGTCTAGGTATGAGCTCAATGTCAATGTGTCAGCTTTATGGGAATGGCAAATTTAAGCGTGTTGTATAAAGCTATGTCTGTGCTCTGGTGATGGACGACTCATTGTCTAATGTGGTCTTTGATTGTCTGGATGTTGTATGTGAAATTTTAGTTAGTTGGAGGGAAGGGGAAGAGTTTAGAAGGCGCCCTTCAAAGATGGCAGACAGTAGCCAATGGAATATTGTCAGCAACCGAGAAAATTGGATGCTGAAGAAAAGGAGTAGAAGGCATTAATAAAGAAGGTATAGTAAGAAAGTGCAAGCCCAAACAGGTATTAGGACGCTGTGCTAAAGAAAAAATATAGTAGGAAATATCCATGTAGAGGTAGTAGAACACTAATACATTAGTGCAACATTGTATTAAGAACATCTTAATTAATGCACTATTAAAAACTCCATTGTATGAGCCCACAAGTGAGCTATACCGATTGTTGCTGATAGTGATGTTAGTGCTAACATTGATATAAAGAGGGTGTCATCTGTTCAGTACAAGCTCTCTGGCCATTAATCTTAGTTTCCTGGACCAAAGCAGCTACTTCTTTACTCAAGTAGCTTCTCATTTGTTCTCAAGAAGCTGAGTTTGACCCAGTTAAAAACCCACTGCTTCAAAGAAAAAGTCTGGAAGTACTGGGAATCAAACCCAGGCCCTCTGGATATGTAGCCAGGAACTCTGACCATTAGACTAAAAGAGATGATAAAGTGTGTTATACAAATATTAAAAATATTGCTTTAACTTTGTTCTCTAATAGGATGTTTGTGTCTATCTGGAATAGTTTCAAGGTCAGCACCAAATAAAGAACTGCACTTCAAGTAGGAAGGGGTACTGAAGGGTTGTTAATAAACAAATCTTCAAACAAATGTTATTCTCATAAATTATTTTTTTAAACTGTACAGGGGGAGTTGTTCTGCAGGTGTGTGAGAGACCTGTCATGGCGAAGAGAAATGCTCTTATAGTGTAAGGAAGTGGTGTATAAGGCTTACTTTGTACCCATACTCACAAGTGTACCAGAAACATGGACAATTAAGTTATCTGGGAAAGAGTAGGGGTACAGGGAGTACATGAGATACTAGAGGAAGCAAGAATGAGATGGTGTGACCATGTAATGAGAATGAAAAAGGGGAAAATTCCAAAGAGAAAAATAGAGATGAAGTATGTATGAATAAGACCGCAAGGGAAACCAAGAAAGGGTTGGGTGGAGCAGATAACAGAATGTGTGAAAGTTAGAGGAGAAGAATGGAAGCAATTAGGAGGAAGACGGAGGCATTTTATTGAACTGACCCGGCCACAGGCTGGGAACAGTTGGTGATGATGACTTATGGGATGTATAATTAAATAATAATCAATTTCTCACTTAATAAATATCAAAAGTTTATTTAAAAATTAATCTTTATTATTTTTTAAGAGATTAAAAAAACCAAGTTATTTTATTTTGTGAAATGTGTTCTATTCAATGTATAAATATTTATTCGTTGGTTATATCTCTAATATTTTTTATTTTATTTTAAATAGATCTAGTGTTCAGTTTAGATATATTTGTTGGATTCAAACTCAGGTCAACTTGATACTTGGTAGCGTTCCGAGAAGCTCGCTCATATGAAAAAAAAATAAACTTAAAAAATTATTTACCCAAGATATTAAAATGTGATACATTTTTACATTAAATTATTTATTATTATTATTATTATTAGCACCGTGTCTTATTACCTGTTCAGGTTATACGCATTCACATTAGAAAAATAAATAAAAGATTGTGATTAAAATTTCAATAAGAATGCATTAAACTTCAAAGGAATAGTAATAATATGTGTAGAGCTGAAACAATATACAGTAGACACTCAAAGATGCTGCTGAGACTAGCGGAATAGAAGGGGAGGTAGAGGAAGAAGGAGAAGCAGAGCTGAGTCAGTAGTCAAGGCATTGAAGGCTGAGGAATCTGTGCTGACCTGGAGAAGCAGGATGACACTTTACAAACACGGTGGCATTTGATACAGCCATAAGAGAGAAAACAAATTAATACAGGTCTTCTTTCATTAAGTTATCAAGTGTATAATGAATATGCGGGTAAAAGAGATTTATCTTATTATCTGTGATTTCTATTATTCGTTCTTCCTTTCCCTTCAATTATCCTGGAAAATTGAATCTAATGTATATATAATAAGAACAAAGTAGGAAAAAATATAATAGTTCCTCTAAAAGTAGGCTGGGTTTGTATTCATGCACATTTGGTTAGTCGGGATTGGCAAAGCTTAGATCATATCAATAGAGATTTAAATTTTATATTATTCGATTCGTTAACTCAAATCAAAATAAAATAAGAAAAAATCAATAAAGTTGTTGCAAATTTCACAATGTGCTTAAAATATGTTAATATATTTTTAATAACAATTCCTGTGAGATAAGATAAAATGCTTTTAATTATTACTATATTGACCAGAAAATAAGCCACACTTTTTTTTCCTTAAAAAACCGACTTTATAAAACCTTCGTATAGCCTATAATCTCACTCTCGAGTAATATGTTGGAAACATGTTAACTTTGAGGACCGAAGATATGTATTGAAATAGTTTAAATCACAATAGATGGTGCTCTTTACCAATTAACTTCGACAAGGTGAACAAATGTTGCGTGGGCATGTCAAGGAACTTAAATTTATACATGATAACTTATGGGACTAAGGTCGAAAACTAATTTAATTCTTTTTGCAATGTGTAACGCTTTTTATTTAACATCATAAATTTAGGATATTTAACTAGGATATGATTCGATTTATTCATGAATGATATTTTCTTTGATTCGCGATTCGATTAAAATTCATAAAACCTGCTTCGCAGATGTCTAGTGACCAATAGTGGGTAGTGAAAAGCACATAATACATTAAACCCTTGAACACATTACTTTCAATGATGGCATTCATAAACAAAACATAAATGGTGTACAATCCATTAAGTTTATTTTAATTTAACTTTTAATGAGTTATACATGGACTAGAGCAGATACAAACCTTGAACTTGAGATGTATCTGCCAATGAGAATGTGAGGAAAAGCTATAACCTATAAAGTGTTAGTTCATAGAGCAGACAGATATAACTCCTGTTCATATTTAAAATTCATAATTATTTGTCATTTACATATTTTAAATATTTTAGTGCTAGTAAATAATAGTGTAATTATGAGTGAATATAAATTTCAAGTTTTCGATGCTGTCATTGAAAAGTAAATACACCCTAAGATTCATAACAGTAATAAAATTAGAATCAATAAAAATTAAATATGATTTAATTAAAATTGGGTAATTTATATTTCAAAATATATAAGTTAAAAAGCTTTGTTTTTTGAGTAAACCCTTAAAATAAGTATTTTTTACAACCTCATCTAGTATAGCACAGAGGTTAGGTCAACTTCCAAACATAAAAACAATCAATTTGAGCAATACTTTAATCAAAATCTCTAATTATAATAAACAGTTGTATGTTTATTATGAATTGTGCATTGTATGATACGCATTTTATATGTCATGCATGAATATAGACCCAGCCTTAATTAAAGGTTACAAATTTATTTTAGGAGCTAAATATGGAAGGTGACATTTTAAATCAATAGTACGGCTAACACCATTGTCCGCTTAAAAAAACACACACACAATTCTTGCATAAGCAATTACAGGGATGAAAATATATTAACATAAATAGGAATAGCTTCTCCATAGTTAGTAACAGAAGGAGAATTTCTTCAAGAGTTCTAAGAAGAATAGTGTTTTACTATGATAAAAACAAAAAAAGTTTTGCTAGTCACTGTACTCATAAATCAATGTTTCCCATTTCCCATAAAAGACACACTCTAAAAATGTAGCAGATGAAAAATACATTTTGATTACCAATGTATTACTATGGGTGAAATGCATTGTACAAATTTAAGGTTCAAGAGCAAAGTAATATAAAGTAAGCTTTTTTTAAGCTCTTGACATAAGTTAAGGTTAGTAAGTGCCCAAGATCGCAATTATAGTGAGCTCAGAATAACTTATCTCCTCTCCCCCTTCTCACCCCATGCTTTGACATCACATTAAACCTATGAAACTTTGACCTGTCTGAGATATGAACCATTTACGTATCCCATTCCCGGTTCATTTTCACACGGCGTGGAATATGGCAGAGTAGCCATTTTATCCTTCTCTAAATGTTTCAATGCAAGCACTTTAGAAAGAGCAAGAGTCACGTGGCTGCCAAATCTTTGTCTCTCCATCAGCGGTGTAATACCCCCTCACCCTTCTTCCAACCCTTAGAGCCCTTTTATGCAGGCATTTTGTGCAGAGCGGCATACAACGGCAAAAGCCGTCTCGTTTTGTGGTTTCATTTTAAGCACACATAATAATAATAATAATATAATAATAATAATTATAATATTATTATTAGTATTAGTATTTATTATTATTTTTATTAGTATTTATTATTATTATTATTAGTATTTATTATTATTATCATCATCATCATCACCGCGTCTTACTACCCATTCGGATTATACACATTTACTCTAATATGTAATGGTAAGGTGATTGTGAGATGAAATAGAGGACCTATAGCTTAACGTGGGATTCGAACCAAGGTGGAGGCCTGGCATTCCCCACATTCACAAGTTGGCCGTCCATTAAAAAAAATAGTGTGGGAGGACAAATCGTATCAATACTGCCAATACCTTTGTGTTGGAAAATAGAAGATGGATCCGTATCTCATATATTTTGCGCATCGTAACATTACATTGAAAAGACCGAAAATAAGATGGGATGTTCATCCCATAAACTTAGCAAGATTTGAAGATGGGGCATTTCATAATCTCTAAAAAAAAATAATTAAGGAATGACATGGACACATTTTTCTTAACCTCGTCTATAAAACGTTCAATATCTAAATCATCCATTTTTTAGAAAAAAATAGAAAGAAAAAAAACAGTAATTATTAAACTGACACAATCTTACTTGGAAACCTCCATACAAATGAATATAATAATATTCAGCACCGCGTCTCACTACCCTTTCGGGTTATACTCTTTAAGTACTAATTACGCTAATGGATTAGGAATTGGGAAGGTTGAATTAGAGGAAATGAACCCGCATTTGCGTGGAGGGATAGTGGAAAACCATTTAGGAAAAACCACCCCCAGTTCACCCGACCGAGATTCGAACCTCGATCTCCTTGTCCTCAGCAGTCGAGCTCAACACGACAAGCGCGTTAGCCAACTATGCCACCGAGTCGGGTCATATAAATGAACTAGTCATGGCTACTAGCTAGGGTTGGCAGCACTGATGTCTAGAGAGCAGACCGCAGAAAAACGTCGCATTCACATAAATTGAGCCTTCAGGCGCCATGCCATGTACTTAGATTATTTCGGGCGGCTTTTGCTGTTGGCGTTTTGTAAGACAAAATGGCAAGTTTTTTGGACGACAGAGCATAAAAGGTCTCATTTGTTCCCAGTGACCTAGAAAATGTGATGGATTTTACTGCCGTGTGTCGTTAGGCACAAAACTCCCGCATAAAAGGGTTCTACGGCAGGCCACGACCTCTTGGTTTCTGCTAACAACGGTATTCCCCTCTTGCCCCTTATTGAACAAAGGAAAAGAGTATTTTTAACTCTGTGTCACCAGATTATCTAGCTACCCCACTTGTCTCACACCAACTGCTTCCGTGCTGCCAGTAAACTTACGGTTTTGGACATGAATTTAAAGATATTTATGACTTAACTATTCGATCTTACTATTTGGAGTTGCTATTCAGAGTTTCGAATCGAATACTCAACCATTAATTATTTAAACATATTCAAAATTTTGAATAATCGCACACCCCAAGTATATGTTTCATCAAGTTTCAAACTAATTAGTATAAGTCTAATTAGTAGTTTCTCTTGACAAAACAAAAGTGAGCATGTTTTTATCAAATATTATTATTGCTTCATAGGAGGGTTAAATATCTGACAACTTAGCTCAGTCGGTAGCTTGTCTGTCTACTGAACTAAGTGTCCCTGGTTATATTCTCAGCATGGCCAAAAAATTTATCATTGGTGAAATATGGGTTTACCCTTTCACAATGATGAATTAAAGGCTGGGGACTGGATGTTGTGCCTGTACTAATCTTAAGTTAGATTATAAGGAGTATTGAGCTACGGCAGGCTGGTCGTAGAAAATACATTACTTGAATAAAAAATTGACCCAGGTCAGAGGCTGGAAACAGTAATGGATGTAAATAAAGAAGGGTTAAATATTCAAACTATGAATATTATGTATGGTGGATAAGTAGGTGTTTATACATTTTTTATATTCATTCTAAAATTGTTAAATTGTAAATTTCAATCAAAGCATTCTTATGGGTATTCCTATTTTCATCCCTGAAATACTTGTTCCACATTAAAAAAAAGTTAGACTTCCGTTAAACTTAATAAGTACACATTTCATTCTCTGAATGTTTTAAAAATCTGAATTAAATCATTGCATTCAAATGATATAATAAATGTTATAAATAGTTTACATATTGATACCATTTTATAGTTTATAATTTATATTTAATAATAAGGGTTTTTATCATAGATGTAGATTAACTATATTAATATTAATTTGGTTCAGGATATGAGCTAGCCAATAGTTCGTTTGTAATTAAAATTTTTGTTAGAAAACTGTACATGGGTATTAAACCTAGGGCTTTTAGTTTAGTGCACTAAGCCATACACCTTGGGTCCAAATACATTTGAACATAATAATTATTGCTTAATTGTGTGGCTTAGTAAATACTGAATGAAATGATCTACAAAATATCTGAGTATCTTCCTTCAGATCAAACATTTATATTTTATTTTAGCAAAACAGAGTAATTAAGGCTAGAATGTAATAGAAGCAATATTTTATAGTTAACATATACCAAAATTTAAAAATAACTATTGTATAAGATAACTTAAGGCAGATAGTTAAAAAAGACTGGGCAATGGATCTATGTGATCACATTAGCTTCATAATTTATAGTGTTTTTTTAACAGTGTGCTTTGGCAGATTACCTTCATTTAACATTATTTTAATTCAATTCAAAGTGATTTGAAGCAAATTATAAAGAAATGAAAACATTAGTAGAATATTATATTGTTTATAAAAATACAATGAAAATATTATCCTAGTTTAAGGTAAAAACACATTACTGAAACCAAATGTTTTTAACAAACTTGATTCTAAGTATTTTCTTTAAAATAAACCCTTTTGTATTTGTTTTATAAACTTTTAGCTAATGTGACATTTTTACAAACAATTATCTTTAAACAATTTTTCCTTATTTTTTTTTTTTATAAACAAACTGTTAATAATTATTGAAAATTATACAAATGGTGGTAAAACTTGATTATTATTTTTTTACTAGTGAGCAACTTAATTTTAATTTCGAAAGGCACTCAAACCTTTCAAGAGCTTAATTTTTGCATTAATGTTAATAAACAGGAACATGTTTAGTGAAATTTTTGTGAGTGCTGTTGAAGAATTACTATTATTTCAACTTGTGTGAAGGTCCAGTTCAGTGCGAATTTTTTAGGCTTCCCATCAAAAATGTTAGAACATAATTATGTCAAATATATAATTTAAATGTTATTATTGTATTATTCTAAATATTCCTTGAGTCTTACGATATCTAAATAAATATTAGCAAAACTTGTTCCTATTGAATGATTGATTTAACTGCAGTTCGAACACTAATATTCAAACAGATCCTATTGTTATAAAATTAATATATTGATGGACCATAAACTTATGAAATAACATCTCTTAAATAGTTGAAGTTTTATAGTAATACTGATAACTTTAAAATTATTATTATTCCAGTGAGTAGCAAGGCGATCTATTTCATAGTATGTCAAAGATCTTGTGTATCTATAGAATACAAACCTTTTTATTCCTGCGGTGTTGATAGTTTGAAATCAATGTCAAGTGGTAAGCTGGAAGCTAAACCAAATCGTTAACATCGTACAGTATTCATAGGAGATTCAACTTCTTGAATTTCTTAGGACAATCACCTGCACGCTTTAAGCTTTAAATTCATTAAAATAAATTTCATATAAACTTGACATGAGTTAGTAAAACCGAGGCTAGCAAAAAATAATCAGTCTACTTTCAGTCGAATTATCCTGCCACAAATAAAATCCTAGGAACATTAACAACTAACTCTACTTGTTCTTCGAATTTTGGTTGCCATTAGATAAATCAAAGTGACTAAGCTGTTTGACGCCATTTTTCCTAAGCCTGATGTACAATGATTCCGTATTAAACTGGAATTAAAATAAAGTAATAAAAGGTGAGGAACATATAATTAAGCACACAGAATTAATTAAAACAGAAAAGTTTAAGAACAAACACATAATTAAATAAAATAATGAGTATATAATACAATCTAAATTTTAAAAACTGTCAAACAATAACCAAATGTTTTCTGACTAAGCCATTTTATTTAAATATCAGTTAAAGCAGTTGTTTAAAGGATATTTTAGTGCTTCTTTTACTAAGTTTTTTCCCTAATAAATTTGCAATATGCAATTTAAGTTAATTGTTGAAAGTGTTTATAAATAGCTGTCAAATTATCAGAACTTGACAAAAAAAATACAAATAACACAGCTCAGTAAGAAAACAGTTACAAAATAAATATTTATAATGATCATGAAAGCCATAAACAGGAAGTTAATTTTTTTCAAGATTTTATAGGTCTCATTTGTATTAATGTGTGTATACACATGTGCATCAATTCATTTAAATGAAACATACACACGCACACATCAAAACAATATTTAACTAGCGTTTAGATAGGTACCAATGCCAGTGACATATGACCGATATTTATAAACAATAAAGGTGAAGCTAAGAATCAAACCACTAACCTTGAGTTTTCTGGTTTGGGAGAAGACAAATAAGATATGATAACAGAAGGGTTAACTCACTACCAGTGAATTTGAAAAATAAGTAGAAGATTTGGTTCTATCTCTTTCCGGGTACACTTAGGTGTTTTTCCATCCGATGATTTTCTGCATTTTTTCCAACTTTCCATTTTCTATTCAGACAAATGCTAAATCAAATATGTAGAATTCACCTTTATAATCTTGTGCGCTTAAATTTTCCTCTGTTGCAGATATTTGAGATGAGTTAAAATTAGTTTCCAAGTTGACCAATAATTTATTTAATGCCACTTTTTTAACACTACATCTTACTACCCGTTCAGGTTATATGCTTAAGTACTAATCACGCTAATGAGTTAGGAATAGGGCAGGTTGAATTTAGAGAAAGTGAGCCCACATTCGTGTGCGGGGAGATTAGAAAAAACATTTAGGAAAAACCACTCCCAGTTCACCTGACCGAGATTTGAACCTCGATATTTCCAACAGACTATGAGAGTAACGCGTTAGACCATGTGGTCACCGAAGTGGGTCTTCATCTCTTAACTTTGACAAGATGAACTACTGTAGCGTTAAAATATGGTTTGGGAGGTGGGGAACAGTGGGTGCCCCGCCCTATGCACCCTTTATAAAAAAGAGACAAACCATGTAATAATTAACAATGCCTTCTTTACAGTTAAAACAATACAAAAATTAAGGTACAGCAAAAGATGTATACGTAGATGCTACCCTCCTGATATTTATGCAAATATGTATTTAGTGCTTTAGTGGTCAGTTTTTAACTACAGATCCAGAGGACTTGGGTTCAATCCTCGGTGCTTCCAAAATTCATCTGTGACAGTCCTAAGCAGTGTCAAACTCAGCCCCGTGAGGACAAATGAGGAACTACGTGATTAAAGAAGTAGCAGCTTTGGTTTTGAAAACTGAGACTAGTCGCCGAAGGGTTCGTTGTATTACCAACAAATGTTGCCACCATCATCGATAACAACGGTGGTCACTCACACAGTATAGCTAGCTTGTGGGCTCACATCATGGAGTGTTTTTTAAATAAATATTTATAAGACTCTTAACTCAAGTTAAGGGTTATTAACGCCTGGGACTGCATGTGAATATAACTTACTAGGCTTTGTGCCAAACACAAGTTGACACCATGCTAAGACTAAGACACTTCGACGTGGTGGGGATTTGAATTGGCAAAGCTACCAGAACTTGACCATGAAGTCAATGATAAAACAAAACATATTTAAACAATTATGAGTACCTACAAATAGTATAAAAAATTTCCTCCATACATACATTTTTGTGAAATTTAGGACTTGACAACTGTAATCAGATAATTTATAAATAGCAAAAGTTGTCCACATAGTTCTTGTTTTTTTAATAACTAAAACCGATTTTGAAAACATTTTAATACACATTATCCCTAAGCCTTTATTCAAAAAACAAAAAGTAGTGTATTAACATAGTTAAGTTATTATTTAATCTTAGCTACCTACTTACTATACATGCTGAAAAAATGTAATTTATAGCACTTACATCGTTTAAAACCCTTACCTTATTTACAAAAACAAAAAAACAAAACAAGTAAAACTGCAAATTGCCTCTAGAAGCAATCAATAGTCATACATTTTCTTGGCCGGCAACAGTTGGGAAAATGTGTTATCCCCATCCCTCTGTCTTCGCCACCCCCAAAAATTAATCAGGGCTAGAGCCTTGCTGACTTTATCACATACTGTATTGACCCAAATATAGGCTGCACCCATAAATTTGATCACTTTGAAAGTTATCATTCAAATACACCCTATTTCCTTTAGATTTCTTAATGTCCATAGTATTTACATGTCTTATTTCTAATATTTTAAATTGTTTGTTATAACCATGCCTTAGCAAATTGACTGAGAGATGCTTATTTAATCCTGATCTACAATGTTTTATCTTATTTATTATTTATTAACACAGTAACTTCGTTCTAACCTCAAAAGTGAGTCAAATGAGCCACTGAAAGATTAATCCTTTCCTTCCACATATACCATTGTGTCCAGCATTTTTTCATATTATTTAGTTTGTAAAATAAAGTTAGAATTTATCATATTTCCATAGCAATAGAAAATGTAAGAAATGAAATTATTTTTATAAATTATGTTTTCAAAAGTGAAGGAGTACAATAAAAGATCTATAATACTTTAAATTATTAAACAGATTCACTATATTCTTGTCCTTTGGAGGGGAAGTAAAGCTATCAGTCCCATGTGAATTGTGGCATGTAAAAGAACCTTGTAAGGTGTGGGAAAATACCTTTCCCGGCAAAATTGGTAGGCCCTTTCGCTCTCGCTCATAGAAATTATCGTGTGCTGATATAACCAGTTGGTTCAGAGAGTGCAAGTTAATACATCAAATAATAATAATAATAATAATAAAAATTATTAATATCATATATATATATATAATTTTATTAGTTAAAGTCCATCTATTTTCAAATAACACTTTTGAATCGAAGCAGTTTAAGGCACCATTTGTTGTTGTCAGTCATAAACTATTTTGATACATATCGATATAACTACATGCAGTCCTCATATACACAATATGTGTTATGTATTATCTTAGGGTTCAACTATTGGCCGCATTAAAGTTTTGTAAACTCAATTTTTGGGGGAAAAAAAGTGCAGCCTATTTTTCGTTCAATATGGTATTGTGAACAAAATAAGAACAATGAACAAAACATACACAAACTGTTAAAACACATAGAAAATAATAAAAATAAAATTACCTCTTATATTCACAAGTTTGTACAGTAGAAATATTAAGTAATATATAATAATAAATATTTTACTAGCTTTACACAAAATAGAGTGAAATCTTGTATTAACAAATAGTAGAATAGACCATTTTGATACCATTCATAACAATTTAGATAAGAAGAAGACCAGTATAATAAAAGATGGAGCCATTACATCACAAAAGCTAAAATTATCTTTATTTAGCTATTTTAGTTTTATTATTATATTTACATAATTACAATATAATGAGTCTCAGAAATGTAGCCACATATTTGCCAATTTAAAGTGTCCTTATTACCCATGCAAATATTATGAAAGAATGCTGTTAAGATGAAATGCACTCATACATATTATTTAAGTATTTAATTCAATGTGAATGAAAAAATAAGCAATCTAAAATAATAATTGGCCCAATGTAAAAGTGATGATTTTATTAAAACAAGATTTCACAGCACTATAAATCATCATAAACAAAATAAGACTAAACATTGAAAGGAGGAGGCAGAGAAGGACAAGGTCTACAAATTAACCAGAAAACTAAAGCCACAAAGTTCATAATTAAAACACAATACAATTACATAATTATGTGTTTTATTGTGTTTTAATTGTGAACTTTGAGGACTACAGTTTTCTGGTAATTGTGTAGGCCTTGTTCTTCTAGCTTCCTTTCAATTTTTAATTTAATACAGCCATTTGGCGTCATTTTTTGCTTCATAGACAAAATAAATATTTCTACATTTCAGTTTTACCAAACAAATTAATAAATAAAATTTAGATTTACCCCATTGCTGAAGGAAAATCGAGATTCAATTATTCAAAGTGTTTTTTTACAGAAAACATTTAAAAATACTGTTTACATGGCTTGGTTGTCTTCTTTGGTAAGTTGAGCTGTATGATACTTATCTGTAGTCCTCTAAGAATCGAGAACCGCGGCAGTTTCCGTAAGACAACGGCAGCCACAGCCGGTGGGACAGACAGTCTCCGTCTCGAACCAAGTCATCATGTGGTCTGTATGGCCACCGTGACCACATACTAGGCAATAATTCGATGAACCTACACACAAATAAAAATATGTCTAAGATAAAACGTGACCGGCTTACATCCTGAGTAGTGTATTAGGACATTTTACCACAGACCCGTTGGCCCACCGGTGGTCAGGTCTGTGGTAGGAGTGGTCAGACTTTTCGAGTCAGCGATCTACTCCAGAGAAGGAAAATTATGAACCATTTTATGTTTTAATAGTAAAATTATATTGCATATAAATACTTATAGTCCGAAACAGAGTTTTTCTTCAAACCACATATTATTTAATTTTCCTGAAAAAAGGTATTTCCTCATTAAACACTTCACATTGACATGGATGCATGACACCGCATAATCTTAGGATGATTTTATGAAAGAGGGTGCATAATTACTCTGTCATAAAGGAAGGCGGGATTGTAAATGTTCATCCCTCAAAACAGCTTCGATATTTCGATTTTCTAATGTTGATTTGAGAAAAATATGCAAACCCTCTCTTTCATTTTTTTACTCTCAATCTTTTTTTAAACTATTAACCAAACTAGCGGCCGTGGTCAACCGGTATATCGCGATCGACTGTTTGGCTACCTCTGGTCTATGGCGTAAAGTATGAATACTAGATTGCCGATAAAAGGGGAGGAGGTGGAGTGTCAAGGTTTTAAACTTAGCCGGGTGAAAAGAGGAAGGTTTAATCCACGAGTTATTTATCACTGTGTTGTTCCTACTACTTCTCCAGTCTAATATGGGTGCACTTCTTTTTAAGTTAACCTCCCACACCCAACCCCCTTAAGTAAGTCATTCATAACATTAATGGTGAACGTACTATGAAGAATACACCCAAGGGGGAGGGGGTGGGGGATGTTCATTTAGGGAGCAGAAATAAGAGGTAAGAATAAAGAACGTAAGATAAGTGGAATTGCATAAGTATTTGTCAAACTTTTAAAGAAAAACTTATTTTCCCTTTTGAGGTATATCATTTTGTACATGTGATAAGGTACACATAAGTATGAAGATAAAACGCGAAGGGACAAAATACTTGATGCCTTTCTTCAATTCAGCCAAAATCAAGCAAGTGTAATTTTTTCACAGCTATGTTGCCCCGGCTGTACTCATATATGGTAATGGCTGGTTTCATGCAAGCTTAGTTCTGTCTTCGTATCCTATAGATGTTTGTTTTCTTGATTGTCACAGTTAAAAAAAAATGGTTGCAGCATTTTCAAGAAATACATCAAATATTAATTATTTATCCACACAAGTAGTATTCCTCCCCAAATCCATGTAAGCAAGATGTCATTCTAAAAACTAACACTACCATACAATTCAAAGATTGATGCTTTTGGTTTATAATTTTGGTTCTGAACATGATCAAATCAATGTAGATAATTAAATAAACAGATATTTTAAGCTTTTAGTTAAAATAAATCTTTGTAAATTAATTTTGTATGGTATTTTATTTTTTCAGTGAAGTTATAAAAAATACAAAAAAAAGCCAAATTGATTTATATATTATTGAAAAGAAACAAACCTTTTATATTTTAGTAATCATGATATAATCTGACCTTCCCTCCTGAATAAGTCAGGTATACATTATGTCAACAACCCTAACCAATGTTACCTTTATTTTACAACAATATTATTGGTATATAAAACTGAGCTTAACAACTGAGCGTTCCTTGTGCTGGTCCCATGACACCTATCCGCAAATGTTGGCACTATTGTCACTATGTCACTAACGGTGGCGGACACTTGGTATAGTTCACTTGCGGGCCCATGCAATAATTACTCGCATGACAATGAGCTATAGCAATTTTTCAAAAAAAAAGTTTATCTTCCATCTTTACATAAGCAAAAACCAATACCTCTTTGCCCAGTGGCAGCAATGTAAAGTTTGAACTGTGTTCTTCTTTTCATTGTAAAGGCCATATTGTGTTTGTTTCCCTTTATATGTGTTTTTATCAACCTTTCCTGCACCTTCTTCCAAAATATATATCGTATTTCTTCGATTCTAAGACACACATTGTTTTCCCCTCTGAACGTCTCTAGAAACTGGGTGCAACTTAGAAACGATGGCGTCCTAGAATCACAGTTCTTTTTTGACCAATGCTCTCGATGAACCAGAAGATGATATACTATATGATAGTAAATTATTATTATTATTATCACCGAGTCTTACTACCCATTCGGGTTATACGCGCTTACGCTAATGTGTAATAGTAGGGTGATTGTGAGAGGAAACTGGAGGGCCTACAGTTTAATGTGGGATCCGAACCACGGTGGAGGCCTGGAATTCCACACATTCACAAGTTGGGATTAATACACTTCTTGTCAGAGGTGAAGGAAGGGTTTGGCTATCAGATAAATCTGTTCTGGGATTGAGAATTGAACACCAAACTCCCAGAACAGAAGTCTGACATCTTACCATTAGACCGTCAGCTCACCTACATGGTATAGTGAAGATAAAAATGACTCAGAAGAATAAAAATTATACTGATTCAGAAGGATTGAGAATAACATAACTACAGATAAAAAAAAAATTAATGATGTTGTAAGGTAGTAAATTTAATTCTAAAATAAAAATATTTTTTATAAATGGAGTATTTAAAAAATTTATTTTTATTATTTTCTTAGGATCAAAGCTTTTTTCTCTTAATGGCACTGAAAGATTAAATTGCGTCTTACAATGGATGGTGTCTAAGAATCGAAGAAATACGGTATTACTATCACACAATTTATGATTTAAACAAGGTCTGTTAGGATAATCTAAATCTCACCTCTGACGGATAAATGGCAGATGGCACACTGCAAGATGAGTTTCTTACAGGAATTGCAGCTTGCCCCTCGAACCGGTTTGCTACAATGCTGGCACTCGGAACAAAACTCTACACCCACGTGGGGCGGAGGAGTAGTAGACAAATACTTCAACACCTGATAAAACAAATACCATGATTATTATTTTCAAAGATGCATATCCACTCAAATGAGGTGAGACACACTTCATGAACTCTGAATCGCTCGTATTCAGCCTTTTATGAACGAGAAGAATTTTGAACCTTACTTAAACCTTTTGCATGTTCCAATCTATGTGTCCTATGATTCTTTACCATTTTCCTTTTTCTCTCCTTTTGTTTTTTGGGTTTTCTCTTTTAGGAAGTTGCGTTGCACACTCCTCCCTGATGAGTTCCGATAAGAGTTAAACCTAGGTCGGGGGATTGGGCGGTGACGATCAATTTTCTTTAAGAGGCAACCGTTACCTCTTTGTTCATTGGCAGCAGTGTAAAGTGTGAACTGTGTTCTTCTTTTCATTGTAATGACCATATTATGTTTGTCCCCCCCCTTTTATATGTGTTTGTCCCTTTTTCCTATACCTTCTTCCAAATATAATGGGAATACAAATAGTAATTCCGGGAAAGTTTGGTTACTGTCTCAAGCACAATGCCTCAAACATTTTGACCAAGAGCATGATTGCCAATATTTCAAGAAAAAATAATAGTGTTAGGCCTTTTAAAAGAAGTGGTAAGTTGAAAGAAAAACTTTTATTTCAGAGATTCGTTAAAGAGGAACAAATCAAAAGGAAGGATTATGATGTACACACAAATGTCAAAAGCCAGTTGATTTGTGGCTAGTAAAATTATTGGATTATGTTAAGTAAAAAGTTTTGTTAGAAATGCTAAGAGATTATGTATTTTTTAGCAACGTATCTTAATACCCATTTGGGTTGTACACTTATGTACTAATTATGCTAATGGCTTTAGGGATGTGGAAGGTTATATTTATAGGAAATATATCTGCATTTGGGTGGAAAGCCATTTTGAGAAAACCACCAGTACATCCGAACGAGATTTGAATCCTATTGCTCCATCGTCAGCAATCTAGTCTACTGTGGGGGTAGCACCTTAGACCATGCGGGCACTGAAGCGAGTTATATTAAGTTAATTGGCTTAAATTTAAGTGATACAGTGCTATGAATAGAAAAAAAAATGGCTTAAATTCTTTTTCTTTAAATAATTAAGCTATATAGCACAATATTCTATAATCAGTTCACATATTTCTTTTACTTCATCCTTTGCAAACTGTTTTTGACTGAGGAAAGTACATTTCTTGATTTTCAGAAGCTTTTATTGGTTATCAAATTGATAAAAATAACATTAGAATAGTCAGTTAGTAATTATTCTGCAATCTCAGGCGACTAAAACAAAAACCAAATTGTGTTTGCTACCGAGAAAATTATGTGTAGTTTTGATAACGTTTATTCAAATTTAAATCAACAAAATTGGCCATAATTTGCATTTAAATGGACAATCTTGTGGAAAGACTTAACTTTATAATATATATAAAATATTTATTACATATTTTAAGGAATAGGCTGGGAGTGACAAGGATGGACAGGGTAAGGAATGAAAGGGTAAAAGAGAGAAAGTGAAAGAGGAACCCCTGCAGTATAGGATAGAGAAGGTGAGATTGAGGAGGTATGGAAGAGGGGAGGATTACAAGGAGGATGCTTGAAATGGATGTGGCCAAGAGGAAGAAGACCCAGGGACAGGTGGATAAAGGGAGTGTGGAGAGGAGAGAGGGGGAGGAAGAAAGATGGTGGGAGGGCGGGAGTAAATGGAGAGGCTTAAGTTCGAATCAGACCCCGCCAATGGCAGAAAACTGTGTGGATTATGATGAATTATTTTAAAACTCTACAGTGAACCTTGAATAAATTTTGATAATAATTTTAATGTCCTAAGATAATGTTCGTTAAAAAAATAATAAGCTTGGTAAAATTTTGATGCTTAAAAATAAACCTCCTGATGAGTTCTACTGTGAATATAAATTACAAGGGAATGCAGGTCTAAACATTGTGGAAAATAATAGCAGCCTCCCTGCTATATGAGATATATCTTGTCTAGTCATCATCAACAACCTGTTTCCAGCCTGTGACCAGGTCGGTTTAGTAAAATGCCTCATTTTTCCTCTAGCCTTCCACCATTCTTCCACCTTCAATTGCTTTCCTTCTTCTCCTCTCACTCAAATACTTTCTGTTATCTGCTCTTCCCATCTTTTTCTTGGACTCCCTTACAGTTTTTTCCCTAGATACTTAATCTCCATAATTTTATTTGTCATTCTCTTCTTTAACATATTCATTACATGCTTATATATACCTTGCTTTTTCTACTATCTCATGTACTCCCTGTATTCCTACTCTTTCCCGGATAACTTCATTCCTAATCCTGTTTCTCTTAGTGACAGTTAACATGCTCCTCACAAACTTCATTCCCGTGGCCTCCACTTTCCTGGTCTCCATTACATTCACTGTCCATGTTAATGCCGCATATGTGAATGTGGGTACAAAGTACACCCTATATATATCCTTGCCTCACAATCGACTTCTCGATAAGACTGGCAAGAAAAGTCCAAACACTATAATCTCATTTTCCCAAAAATAGAGCTCATGGTAAGGTAATGAGAAACCAATCACTTCTCCTACAAACTTTTTTTTTCTGTTATAAATTTATTCTGGTTCTTAAGCAATGTATTTGAAACCTAATAAGGTTTGTGAATAAAAAAATACTCTAAGATTAATATTTTCCAACATGGATAAAATAATTTATTTTTACAAACCTGTGCTCGAGCATTAAGCAAATCCCAGGAGTGTAAAATTTCTGCATATACTTTTTTGTACGTATCATACAAATAGACGTTTCGCTCGTCAAGCATTCTGAAACAAAATGTAAAGTTTTCAGTCACATTTTTTTTTCATAGGCATATAAGCTAAAGTATTACTAATTTTTTTTATTATTGTTTGAGTTGGGTAGAATCCACTATTTTATAAGTCCGAATCCGAAACTTCATTTAACTTCAGAATCCCAAATATCAAATTCGGATCCTGTAAATTTCTTCAAAAGAATTATAAATATAGGGAAATAATAAAAAATAGAAAGAGTAACTAAATGTTAAAAAAAAGTACTTCTAATCTATTCATTATAACATTCATACATTCAGTTTTAAGTATTAAATTTCTGGCATGGGGCCAGGTTTTTGAGCTTGACCTAAAATTATGTTGGTTCTGAAACATCAATAAGCAGTTTTAGAGCTTTAAAGTAAATTTCAATTGAAAAATTGGTAAACAATTTTTTTTAGGAACTTGAGTCTTGAACTCTATATTTTCTCGAGTCTCGAATATCCTGAAGGATTCGAGGAATTTGCTAATTACTAGCCATCCTAAAATAATGTAGTACACCTAAAACTAAGCCACCCTTTTTGAATAAATTTGACTAATTGGGTTTAAGGAAGAATTCATACATACATAATTTAGGCAATGACTAGTATTGATCCAGGACTACCTAGTCGTTGATTCTAAACACCTTTATCACTCAAAAACAATAACTAATCTCTTTATAAATGGACCACACTGATGTTATTTATTTTACATTTTCCTATCTAAGTGTTCTATCATCCTTAACCTATTTCCTTTTTCTCCCGTTTGTGTTTTTGGTTTCCTCTTTTAGGAAGTCGAGTTAAGCATTTCACACTCCTTCCTAATGAGTTCTGATAACACGAAGCCTAGGTCGAGGAATTTAGTGGTGGCGGTCAATTTTCTTAAAGAGGCAGCCATTGACCCCCTTGTCTAGTGGCAGCAATGTGAACTGTGTTCTTCTTTTCATTGTAACAGCCACATTGTGTTGTTCCTTTTTATATACACCTTTCCTGTACCTTCTCCCAAATATATTACAAAATACCTCAAAAAGTGAAAAGAGGTTTTCTTTAGAGGATATATTATACTGGGATTTGAGATCTAAGATTCAAAGTAGCGTCAATCACAATATTAATGAGAACTGAAGTATCGAGTTTGGCATTACGGTTATAACTCGAAATTGTACTAAGATACGGTGAAAAAAAGTTTGTCATTTCTAGTTTTAAGTGCTAAGACTCCCTCTTGAATTGATGTGCTTTTGATACCATAATGTCGATTATACCCAAAAGTTAATTTATGGAGAAAAAATGTATTAGTACTTCTATTATCAACTCCTAGAAACAGGATCATCAACACACCTCACACCCTTATCATTCCCAGAGTCACCAAACTCTCGATGTTCCACAATTGTGGAAGAAAACTTGAAGTCATCCAAGGAATCTGACCAAGAATTCGAGCGGTTCTGTTTGACGATTGGGTACTGCCAACCTTCTAAGCTCGTGTCCACTTGATGTATAGTGTGATAAGGAGACCCACCCGGCTAAAACAGACATAAACAAGAAAATCAGACAATTTAAAGCTTTTAAACCCCCAAATGAAGGTTAAAGAACTAATTTAAATTATACTGCTATGAAATTATGATGTATTTACTTTCAGTTATCATAGAAAAAAAAAGTTTCACAACTATTTTACTAAAATAAGTAAATTACTAAAGATTTCCACTAAACTGATTGTTTTCAATATTAGATCAACAGGTAGAATAGAAAAGTTATTGAAAAGAGTTGAACTATAACCAAATAAGTTTATTTTATTTTTAAGACTTGAGTTAAAAATGTATCATACAAAAAAAAGTAGGCATAAATTGAGACAATTCTTTGAAAAATTAATTTTAATGATTTTTCCTCTAACAAGACACGTAAGTGCTTGTATAAAAAGACTTGCTCATTAAGTTGATTTCATTTAAATAATCTTAACAATAACAATACATGTATCATGGTGATAAATAATATGACAAATGATTAAAACTCTATAAGACATGATCTAATGATTCAAGCTTGATCTTTACTATGGATTGTGCAGGAAATATTTTAGTCAAAACATCCAGAAGGCAATGAATTGGAAGCAAAAATTATGGCACGTTGAGTGGGGACAAGGGGAAGGAGGGGGGAACAGTTGGAAGAGTCCAGCCACAATGTGTTCATCTCAGTTATATTAAAATAAAATAAAGTGAGAATAATAAACAAAAATTAATTTAGTCAAGAACATTCAATGGATCCATGCTGATAAAAAAAAGTGGCATGGCAAAATGAGCCACAGGGGGAAGGCAAGAACACAAGATGGATTAGAACACCAAGCGAGGATTATAAAAATTAGAAACACCGATTTTATGCTCTCAAAGGGAAATATTAATTTACTTGTCAAAAAGGCACAACAGTCTCTTTTAGATTTGAATATGATGAGCGTAATAATTGACAGGAGTGACCAAAACATTGAATGAAGTTATTAAAAAATTACATGTATTTGGAAAATTTAACTTTTAAAAAAAGAATGTCTATATAGTTAATGCATGCTTTTTAAAACACATTATATTTGAAATGATTATAATTTCTTTATATGTCAGCATAACATTAAATTTAATCTGCATCTTCTGTTAAAATGTACACAATTAGAGAAAACATATTTTGAAGAAGAAAAAAAAAGCATTGTTTAATTATGACTATTCAAACATTAAATGACTATTCCCTTGCACAAGTGGTCACAAGAGACTGGAGTCCTGGCCAATAAGAGTTGGAGATTCGAACCTTAGTTGGGTGAACTAGGGGTTGATTGTTATCATCATCATCATCATCATGAACTGTTTCCAGCCTGTAGACGGGTCTGTTTAGTAAAATGCCTCTGCTTCATATCCATTAATCTTCTTGGAATCCTCATCCTCAGCCTCATTACTTATCCATACCATAATGTGCTAGCTTCCTCAACAATCTCTTGAACCCCCTCATCCCCAACTCTAGACCTTACATCTTCATTCCTAATCCTCCCAACTCTAGACCTTACATCTTCATTCCTAATCCTATCTCTTTTGGCAACAGCTAGCATGTTCTTCAAAAAACTTCATTCCCTTGGCCTCCACTTTTCTTGTGCTTTTCTCATCCCCTTTTTAAACTAATATGGGCCCATTTACACCTTAAATCACTATCTCTTATAAAGAGTTTAGTGTTAGGGGTTTTAAAAATAACTCTGTATTTGTAAAACATATTTTCTTAAAAAATATATATATAAGTTTTGATAGAGAAAAATCATGATTCAAAATGAAGTATGATGATAATACGAAACCAAAGAGCAACGAAAGAAATAATGTAAAGTCTGGGCACCCCTAGCAGTAACAAGGTAAGAGGTGTTGCAGAAGTTGACCAGGCATGAGCTACATCTAATATATATAACATTTTAGAAAACATTCCAAATTAATTTTTCGTAAGCAGTAAATGAATTTAATATATGTAAAGACTTAGATATTGTTATTGCATAGGGTTTTAATTAAAATGAAATTTATCTTCAATATTCAATTTTATAAATTAAATAATTTGAACACATCTTTGCAATTTGTTAATGACAATATCTAAGTCTTAACATATATTTAATCTAATATATAAATCTAAGCTCCACAGTTAACGGTGTCATCAAAACATTAACGCCAGCCACCAACAAATTCAATACAATCTAGTAGATCATAATTCATTTTTTTAAAGAACATTTCAAGGGGGGAAGCAAGGCGGTGGACTGGTGGCGAAGCATTTGGGTTTATGGAAGATATCTATAAAATGTTTTAGTTTCAATATCCCTGCTAAGCAATTTTCTCGAGCTATTTATGATATCATCGGTCACAATTTAGTTAATATTGAGGTAATACAGAGTGAAAATACCATTGTTAATTAATATTCTATACTAAAGAAGGTCTAAACTTAAAAGTTTGTATACTATTGAAAGTAATAACTAATAAGTAATAACCATATGAATATGTTTTATAAAATTTATCAATCATTATTATTAATTAAATTACTTGTAGGTTGTTTGGAACAGAACGTCGGGTTAGATCTTGCTTAAAATTAAGTGAAATAACCAGTAAACTTACCGAGGTAGTGGTGAAATAGAAATGTTGAGAGAAAAAAATTACCAACAAAAACAAAAATTACATCTAAACAGTAGGTTTGGCTTCGACAAAGTGGCTTCCTGAAGCAAAGAGAACGGATTACTTACTGTAAATAGAATAAAAAGTAGCACCAGATGAAGAAAGACATGTGATTGGCCGAACGTGTGATGTCACTCAGTACACACGCCAGTGCGTTACATAAATAAACCCATAGGAAGAACAAACTAAATTGTTAAAATACAGGTCACATTTTGGAACTTAAAATAATAAATAAACCTAGCACCACATCAATGTCCAATTAACGTCATTATTATACTTATTAAAAATATATAATTGCTTAGCTGTCTTTGTATTAAAATATAACTACCATGTACTGGGTAACATTAGTAATGACATAATCAAATTCTCACAGTTGGTGCTAACTTACTATTCTACTTACATTGGAATAACCCGCCTCGGTGGCGTAGTTAGCTAACGCGCTAGTTGTGTTGAGCTCGACTGCTAAGGACGGGGGTATCAAGGTTTGAATCTCGGTCGAGTGAACTTGGGTGGATTTTCCTAAATGGTTTTTCACAATTCCCTCCACTCACATATGTGGGTTCACTTCCTCTACGTTCAATCTTTCATATTCCTAACACATTACTTAGTGCAATTAGTACTTGGGCGTACAGCCTCAATGGGTAGNTTTTGCCTAAATGGTTTTCCACTCTTCCTCCACGCGAATGCGAGTTCACTTCCTCTAACTCAACCTTCCTAATTCCTAATCCATTAGCGTAATTAGTATTTAAAGCGTATAGCCCGAACGGGTAGTAAGACGCGGTGCTAAATGATAATAATACATTGGAATACACTGTGGCTTGATGAAGTAATGAGCGTTTAGCTGTGTATTTTTAGTTTGTTGCCTGAATAATTTCTATTCCAACATTGTTCAGGTTAAGTGTGCTCGTTATTCTAGTTATTTTTAATCATATTAATTAAATAAACAGCTTTGACTGACAAATATGTTATAGATTAGCTACAAGTGTTTTTGTCCACCATACAGTCAAAACATAAAAAGTCGAAAATTTGAGGAGTTGTTAAACTTAATGTAGTAAATACACACACATTTTTAAACAAAACAGAAAGTACCATTTGATATACAGAGATTAGATTTCATAGAGTACCTCTATTCATCAAAAAATGTTTTTATTCAAATGTTAAACTAATAATTAAAATAACAGTATTTTTTTTAAATCTACTTGACTCCAACGTATTTACAAATGTAGTACAATTTATTTGAAAGTAGATGTAAAGAAACGTATTCTAGAGAACTCTAACATGTGCACCATGCCATGCCTTAGAAACATGACAAATTAATTTTAAAGCCAAAATATGTTTTCAATTTTTAAAACAATCCAAATTTTACACAAACTTATTATACTCAGGCATATTAATCTTGTAATGTAATCTAAAAGAAGTTTAAATGTTTCAAAGAACAGAGATTTATCTCGCTGCAGGAAAATTAACCACAGAAAATGTTTCAAAGGTCACAATCGAACAATCGTAATAGTGAGACAGTTTAGCATAAAGCCTGTATTTATCACATTTACACAGCCGTATATGTATGGTAAGAATAAAGCACGATAAAAAACAGTTTGAATGACAAATATTTGCCAATTAAAAGCGAGTGCAAGCCAGGACAAAAGTCAAAAGTGATAAAAAAAGGTTCCATCCAATGTTTGGGAAGAGTTAAGTCTAGCTTCTTCCAAAGACAAAGCAACACAAAACATTTCGCTCACATGCTTCACAACACCCAAGGAAAAGATGTGAAAAAAAACCCAGACAAGATGTGAAAAAAACCCCAGACAAGATGAGTTGTGATATAAGAAGAAATAACACGAGACTCCATTTGTGTTTTGTGTTAAAGCACCCATACTTTACCTTGAGCCACCACTTCCCAGTTGCAAGACGCTATAATAACAAAACAAACACATCAGTCCTAATAGAATACTGGCAGCGAGATCATCTGTTCACATGCCACAACATTGACATTCTGTGGCATAACATAAAAAAAAATACATTTAATCAAATAATTTATAAGAAAAGAAAAAAGTTTTGAGAATATATCAAACAAACAAAGGGGAAAAAAGTATAAAATAAGATTATCTTTCTGTGAAGATTGGTTGGCATAAATATATATTTTTTCGGTAAACCGCGATAGCAATGAAATTTATACCAACTAATGTTTTGTTTGAATTCTATCAGGCATTTATAGTCAAAATCAAACCAAAAATAAGTATTAAAAGTAATAACTGGGAAATAGCTCAGCTCATGGTTATTATTTTTCTTTTGGCTAAAACCGAAATACATTTTTTTATAAATAAAAAAACCAATTTGTCTCGGTTTTCTCTAAAAATTAACAAAATACATATTATTTCACTAACATTAGTGTTTTCTCTAAGTTGGCAGTTCTCTTTTCATGTGTGGTGAATATGTTACCTGAGATGTCTATGAATGGAGTACCTAGCCTGTACTATTTAAATTAACCCACAGTTACAAAGAATTTCACAAACAAGGTTAAAAGAACTTTAAAAGAGCAAAGACTTTTGACAAAATTTATATTAAATTCTATCAATCGATTCAAAAGCAAGATTTGACAACAGTTTTTAGATTTTATTTCTGATGGCTTTAACAAAAGCAAGTACTTCATAGTGGTCAGTGTGGTTACAATGTTCCGTTAACACAGAGGTTTTCTATTATATACATGTCCACTGTGTTCAATGCGTCTCTCGCTCTCCTGGCATTTTTCGGCATGAAGCATACAGTAAATAGCTTTGGCCACCATTTTATGTCAGTTATTCAGTTTTTTAAAAGTAGTGATGGGCACTTTTGAATTATTTTAACTATAGATTTTCGAGAGGTTTTATTTGATTGTTTCCAATCATTTTTATTCGAGTCAATGATCTATTGCACACTTTATATATTATGATAGCGTAAACATCTTATTAGGATTTTATACGCATTTGAAAGTAAAAAAAAAAAAAAGTATTCCGCTTTACATCGGGAATCTGGAACCTAGCCCGCCATATTAGTGGTGCCCTAAGAATGTTGATTTTTTCTAAACTTGGTTGATGGTTTATAAATTACAATATTTATATAATTATATTATATTATGGATGAAACCTAGGTTGGGGGATTGGGCGGTGACGATCAATTTTCTTTAAGAGACATCCATTACCTCTTTGTCCATTGGCAGCAGTGTAAAGTGTGAACTGTGTTCTTCTTTTCATTGTAAAGGCCATATTGTGTTTGTCCCCCCTTTTATATGTTTCTATCCACCTTTCCTGTACCTTCTTCTAAATATAATACAATTGCCTCATAAAGCGAAAAGAGGTGTTCCTTATAGAGTCATATCAATATTTATATAAATTATTAAGTTTGTTGTTCACATTCAGAACTCAAGTATCAGTTACAACTTACATATGATAATTCTTAATGTAGATCTTCCTATCAACCTTTAAACACAGGTTAGTTTGTAAATTTTTCAATTCAATTTTTAAGTGAAAATGTCTGACAAAACTCAAATGAAACATCATTAGAATTAATTTTCATGCAAACAGTTAAAATAAATAAAAGAATTCATCCAAATAAACAATAGTTTCAATCTTAAACTCTGATAAATTGTTGTATTTTACGATATTTGATATATTATAAAGATGTTAGAACACAAATCTAAGTAGAAAATAAATAAATCTTTATAAGTTTATATATTTAACCAAAAACTTAAAAATGCTTTTTATAGTCATGAATAAATTTAGTGACTATAAACAACTGGAAGTAATGTACTGGCACACAAATGAAGAAATTACTATAGACATCAGAAAATAACATACAAGATCATGCAAATAGAAAGTAGAAAAAGAACAATGGAAGTCTAGGAAATAAAATAAAGGTATTTAGGTTTATCTGGAATATTTTGAGATTCCAATTAATTAACCAAGATTTATGGAGCCACTTCCTCAAACATTAGGCATAATATTTTAATGTGCAAACAAAAATAAGAAGAAAATAATATTTCCTTGGACAAACCTTTTTAAAGCACTTAAAATTTAAGCACTTACATACTGGATGAACACAAAAACTAAAGTGTGTAGTAAAAATAAATTGTTCTTACAATTACAAATTAATCAATTAGTAATTCGTGATTATAATAGGAAATAATATCTATGTGCACTGTTAATGTTTTGTGGCAAGGTTAAAGGCAAACAATAGTTAAAATTTTACTATTTTAAGTTTGAAAAACTCTTTGCTATAGTTAACAAAATATAAGTTTCAAGACACCTTGAACATATTTTTTAAACAAGGGTTATTTTAATGTTAAAAAAAAGTTTCATGTAAAAAGTACAACCATTTCCCAAAAATTTGCCTGGAGTAATAATAATTATTAAATATATATTTTATTATGTTTTATTATGTTACTAAAAGATGACAGTTGCAATAAAAAAAAATTTAGCTGCACAAAATGCATTTATAAAATTGCACACAAACTTATCATGCGAGACAAAATCAGTAAATCCCAAATAAAATATAAATTTTAAAATGCAACAGTCAATAAAGGTCAACATGTTAGGTAAAATAATATATCAAATGAGCTACACAATTTATGAGCGAAGCTTAACAAACCTACTAATTAGTAATTAGTATAGTTAAGAAAGTGTTGATTTTAATCTAAGTAATTAAAGACAAAACTTTTACATACACACACAATATTTCTCATTTAAAAGATAGAGCTATTTTTAAATATCGAATAATTTAAGGGTTTTGAAAAATATATAAGCGTTTGTTAAAAATAATTACTATACAATAAATATAAACTATTCATAATATAACATTTTATAAAACATTCGAAATGATCAATTTTCAAGTATGGAGTAGTTAAATTGAGAGTTAAGACTTAGATATGTTGATTTAGAAAATAACAAATTTAAGCCCAAAAGTTTAATATAATTATGACAAAATCAAAATTTGCAGACCATCTAAAAAAAGCATATCTTCAACCCAAACCAATAGACCAATGTATGAAACATCTACAATTCTCTAATAGAGGCAGTAGATTAAACACAACGGAAAATTTCTTCATTCAAGCTGCTTTATTTTGTAGAAAACAATCCTCAATGAACAGTTACAATTTCCAAATCAAATTCTTGTAAAGACCTTAAAACATTCAAATCCTGTAAACCCTTTCTATCCTGCTCTACCTTCCAGCATTTTGTGTTTTCACCAACACATTTTATTTAACCAGATCACACATGTGTGCATGTATGCATACATGTGTGTGCGCGCACACACACACACACACACACACAATGTCATTCCCTCACAAGGTAGGCAAGAAACTGTGCATATAACTAAAAGAAGAACAGCTCCGTACTCAACCCATCCTTACTTTCTCCACACTTTCGTATCCTTGCATACTCCCTTCTCTTCAACAACATCCATACAACGAGTAATACAGGCTCTTTTATTCTTAAAACACTGAATGTTTCTCTTTTTTTCACACATTCATCTACAACATTTAGCCATGGCCTACCCCCTCTCTATTTGTATAGTTTTTTTTCATATTTGATTCATCAAAGTGGTTTTCCAATTTATTTCCCATACAAGTGCGGGTGCACTTCCTAGTTACTTCAAACTATCAACCTCATACTTACACCTTAAATTAAGTTAATAACTTGGGTTTCAAGATAGATAGTTAAACGACACATCTAGTTATCTTGACTTAATTCCAGGACAAACATACCAATCAAAACCAAGTCAATGTATCGTCTAGTGAAAGTTTACAAACTTAATTTAGCAGCACAAAGTGTTTAGCCCTCACAAAGAATTTCACTTAAGACCTCTAGGATGATAAGATATGAAGACACTTTACTGACTGAGCTTAAGTGTAATTTGTACCATTTGTTGCACAGGCAACAGAAACCATGGATTACTATTTTGTGTTATTTTAACTCTCTTCTTTGTGTTTGATAAAGGCAAGAATGCCGAAATATTATTCTATTTGTGTTAAAATGTGTGTGTGACTACCTCTACTATAGAAGATAGAAGATAGAAGAAAGGAAGATGTCACCTTTGTGCATTGGATTCTTTCCACATTTTTCCTCTTCCCCTAGGTGGGCTTTCTTCATCAAATTTACTCTTAATAGTTTATTTTTCCTTTTTCTTTAGTTTTATTAATTTCCTTTACTATAAAATTATCTATCCATTGAGCCACCTCATTTTTAAAAATTCACTTTCTGTAATATTTACCCAAAAACTGTTTAGTTTATGACAATTTTACTAAGGAACAAAAGTAATGAAAATTAAGGCTGATGTAATATTGTTTTTCAACTGTTCAACTCAGATAACCTGAAACCGAGATTAGTAGCATTCAAAAATCAATGTCCACCACCATTTTAAATGGCCCCCAATGATTCTAAACAAGATTCTCAATTTTACTGTCTCCGAAAAATGTCATATTTTCCTACATTTTAGTTTTCAATGATATTATTTGCAGATATTTAAATTATGTTTTAGTCCATATTAAAAATATATTTACTAGAGTAACTTCCTATAGATAATTTGATACACATTTATACTGAAGATAATACACCCTTGATTTGAAAATAAATAAATCAGAATGCTAACAATATTACCTTTCACCAGGGTCATTCAATATGGGAGGAGGTGAAGGGGGGGTTATTTTACCCCAATCTATCATTCATAATTGATCACTTGTAATGAATTTATAATAAGTCGATTTTTTTAACCTCTTCCGACACCCTTAAAGATTCTGTAACTGGTAAGAACAAAGATTTAAACTTAATGTGTAATTACGAGAGAAAAACAAAATAACACTAAAAAATTGTTTTTATGTATTCTCATATTTTTTATAAAATTGTGAGTTTGCTATTTTATTTATCAACTAGTTCTTTATAACCTCAATTAACCACCTCTAAATAGCTAAGTTAACCATTTTAAAATATTGCAGTTCATAAAAAATGTTTTAAAAACACATACTCTAGAAAAAAAAGGTGCCTTAAAAAAGTGAAGGCTCATGGCCTATAAGGCCCCAAGGGGAACCAACACAAAATTAACTATGGGAATATACATATTTTGTTGAAAGATATTATTTTATCATAATTTAAAACAAGGGCGTTTTAATGTTTTAATCTATAGGTAGGATTAAAACCTCTTACAATTAATTCGAATAAGATTTGAACTTTGGACTCACTGTGAAAAACATAAAATGTATTTTAGGTTTATATGTCTTCATTAAACAATACTAGAGTAGATGACTTCCTTTAAATAATTTGATAATAATTATCTTATTTGGTCTTATTCTGAGCCAAGAGTATTTGGTTCGATTCCCCCACGTTTGATAAATTTGGGTTTTTCCTCTCGCAGTGACGATTTGACAGCTGGAGATCTTGTTATGACTGTAGTGGAGTAAGCTAGTTTGTAATTCATGCTCTAATATAGTTTAGTCGGTTAATAAAGTGCACGTTATAATGAGTTGAAAATGTAAGAAATAATATAAATTGTCTTGAATTAGAGTAAATTCCTGAACTACACCGATTCATTTAACCCATTAGATGCTTATCTTAGTCACTGTGTATCCGAATTAACTCCCTCCTTCCCCCTTCCAATCAGAGTAAAGCTGGAGGGTAGCATTAGAGGGAGAAACTAAACTTAAAGAGAGAAGGCTGTATACTAGCCATCACAACTGTCACTTATTGCAGATTAGTTAGGAACAAGGACCTAAGTACACATTTCTTAGTATGCGATAAACATCTAAGGCGGAACGCAAACACCCACAATATAAAGAAAACTAACTTGTAATGACAATAATATTACCTGTCGCCGGGGTCGTTCGGTCGTGGAGGGGAGGTTAGTTTACCCCACTCTAATATAATCGATCATTTAAAATTGAAATTTTAGTAAGTCCATTCTTTCAACCAGTGGAACACCCACAGCCAGAGAAAACAAAGAGATATTTGTTAGGTAAACTGTTAAAGGGGGCATAGATGAAACTATATTAATTTCCTTCAAAAGGATCTAAAGATAAGTACACAGTACTAGCACCACACCTCGTTATTTACTGTTCCACTGTTCAAATCTCAGGTGACCCATCGTACCACTAGGCCATAACTTTCTGAAAACCATACTGATCTGGGTTCTAGTTCAACTATCGCAATGAAACTTTATGCTCGTGACGTCAACAAAACACTAAGTGCCATCTATCAGAACACTGAGACCATAGATCATTGTGTCTACTCAACTTGACCAATGAAATTCCCAGCTTTTTCGCTGAACATTTTATAAAATTCTCGACTAGAAAAAAAGTATGTTNAAGATACTTTTTTTTATTTGTATTAACATAGCCTAATAGGAATTAGAAAATTATAACATTTATTACACAGATACAAAAAACAACAGTTTGGATCACAATAAATTTTACTTGGAAAATGGCAAATAAAAGCCATGAACACAAGTTTTGATACATTAAAAGATCATTGCACACAGTCAGAAATAAATTACAACAAAAACACCCCGTGTACTGTAAATAAATAAATACGATCCTATATGATTATATCAGGATGAGATAGATGTTAAATAAAATGAATAAACATTTAATTCCTCCATACACACTTAAAACACACACCAACAAAAAATTGGTGTGAGTGTGTTTTAAATGGCTTAAAATAAATTTTTCTAGTCTATAAGATACCTACTAGATTTATTTTGATTTTTCTGTTGAACTTTTTAGTGTTCTTGTTTAGAATGGGCCACCCGAATTTTAAGTATATTAATTTGGTGCAATATAGAAACTATTCGTAATCATTTGTTTTTTTTCCAATCCTACAATAGTTTTTAGAAGAATATTCTAATAAAAAGAGAGTTGGGGGTAAGTAAAGCTTCTAAGTTTTGATTAAAAACTCACCTTTTAATTTATGATAATGGATGCATTTCAGAGTTTGTATTCTGAAAATGTTTAGTGTCAAAAAAATGTTTTTGCGCTTTCAGACATTAAGGAAAATATGTTATTTATTTTTATGAAACAGTATTTATTTTTACTTACTACTTCTCAACATCATTCAAATGATTAATTCGATTATTTGATAAATAATCAAATGATTATTTGATTGTTGAAATCTTTAGATTATGGCCATCACCAGTTTAACTGTGAGTTATTATGGGCCTACTTTTAAACACATAAGAAATAACTTTTAAACACATAAGAAATAACATTCCATTATTTAATATACTTTATTTGGCGAGGCCTTAAAAACAGTTTTAATCCTTACATTTGTTTTTTTAAAGTAAATAATATACTTTTAGGTTAAAACAACATTCTTATCTTCAGTTCATAGATATTTTCAAACCGATTTAATTTTCAATCTTCTGTCTCATAAATAAACTATGATAACGTATTAAACACACACTAACAGTAAAACAAGATATTCAGGTCATTTTAAACAGTCCATATAATAAAGTAAGAATAACAGATAGCACAGATATTATTTACACTATAAACAGATTTATGAAATTGAAGTAGCAGTTTTGCAACCACATTAAAGCTAACTAAAAGAAACAATGCGATGATGACTGAAGGCCAGATCCAAATAATGGACTCATCCAACTATAGCCATCTCAGTCAGACTTTGTAACTATAAACAATGCTTACTTAATGCAATAATAGTTTGTCAAGTTTCGATAAGGACAAATTGCGCTATTCATTTATGTTTTCATGTGACGGTTGTCAGGTAGGTATTCAACCATTTAACCACCGGCATGACGTGTGTGTTCTTTAAAATAAATAACAATGGATTTGGTCGGGCCAACCAGTTAGATCATCTGTAGGCCGCTCTTTCTCCCTTCCCCGCTTCCTTCTACATGTACACGCTTAACCTTGCTGCAAGATGGCTGTCATGATAGATAACTGGTGCAGAGCGAAGTATTTAAAATAAGTCAACGCTCTCGAACATTTTTATTCTGATGTGAATAAATTTCCTTCTTAGATTTTAAGATTCCCGGATATTTTTTTCTTAATAATTTTCGAAATTCCCAACTTATTTCGGTTTTTCCCCGACCATTTAAATTTTTTGGCTAATTCCCGTTTTCCCAGATGGTAGACACCTTGATAGATAGTACAACCCTAATAGTACAAAGAACAAAGATTTTATTAACTATGAGTTACCGAGATTATCAGACTAGCTGCCTTAGTGCAGCGTGAAAGCATAATGGACTAAACTAGAATTTTTAAGAGAATTATGACACTACTATTCGAGCTTCATATTTAACCTGCAATTCAAAGTTTCGAATCGAATATTCGGCCGTTAATTATTCACACTTTCAAATATTCACGTAAACCTAATATTTGCGATAAACTTAACCTGCCAAAAAAATTAATTGCACGCAAGTAAAAGTATAACAGCCATGAGACAATGACAATAATTAATTATGTAAGTATTTAAATACGTACACTGACATTCACAGACTTGCTGAGCTGCTTGTTCTTAAAAAAGTCCATACTCTCTGTCCGGGAACCAAAGGTGCAACATAGCATGGCTGCTGTTTGAATATCTGACTGCTTAGCGTAGTGGGCAATTCTGAAACATGCTCCAACTTAACAACACATTTTTATGGCGTGATAAAAGTGATAAGTCTTAAACTAAATAATTATATTCCAAAGGAAGCCAAACATTTGATTCACATGCAGAATATTGTGTTCTAAATTCAACCCATAGTAATATAAGCAGTCAACTCTGGTTTTAGTGAACATTCGGCTACTGTGAACCTAATTCATTGGTCCCAACTCACATTCTTTTAAATGTGTGTTAAAAAAAATGTTTATAATGAACCATCAACTTTGGTTTTAGTGAACAGAAAAATTGAGCTTTCAATAAGATGTGTTATTTTAACATCATAATTATTTTAAAACATATATTTTTGGTTGTTTAAACTTGAAGACACCGATTCGCTTCCTGAGTGTTTGTTTAGGTAGCACAAAGCTTGATTGAAAGTATGGAATGTGGAAGCGAAAGGGGGATAGGGGGTTGAGCTTAAACCGTCACTGTTCTCATTGACCTGGCTTGGGTCTTAATACCATCTGCGGCAAGTAATGGACAGTCTTCCGAGTTGTATTAATACTACAGGAGTTACAGGACAGTGAAAAGTATATGGCCATTTAGTAATTGTTTTCACCAATCCTCTTTCTTCGAGAGGGTATATGAAACTCAATAAATTATACTTTTCTACTCAGTTTAGTTTATTGAAGGCATTGACAGTGTTGAATCAAATGTGGGAAAGCAAAGACTATAGAGAAGGATATAGAAATTAATAAATATTAAAACAGTTTATAGCAGCATATAACACATTTTTTTAAGATCAATTAATGGATTTCAATAAAGAGCGATTGTTTAAAAATGAGGTAGCCCAATGTCTATTTGTGTTAAAATGTGTGTGTGACTACTTTTACTATAGAAGACACAATAAAGGAAGAAGATGTTACATTATTGTGTGTATTGGATTCTTCCCAGATGTTTCCTCTTTCCCTAGGTTGGGCTTTCTTCATCAAATTTACTCTTAGTAGTTTATTTTTCCTTTTTCTTTAGTTTTATCAATTTCCTTTATTATAAAATAAAGAGCGATTTTATTCAAACTCTTATTTTGTTTGTCACTAATCCACCCCTTTAAGTTAAAAAAAACCAACTCTGTTTTAGTGAACTAAATATCTGAGTTTGTAGGGGTTTATTATAAACAGAGTTGACTGTATATATTTTTTCAATTATATGGATTTTTATAATAATTATTAATATATTCAAGGGGGGAGCAAGTGAACTTACCTGAGTGATGGAGTAGAAATTGTTGATAAATATATATCAGCAGACAAGAATTTTTACAAGCAATAGCGAAAGGGCCTACCAATTTTAGAAGGAAAGGTATTTTCTATCTTCCAGGGTTCTTTTACATGCCACGATTAACATGGGACCAGAGGCTTTACTTCCTCTACGAAGGAAATAGTATTATGTATTTTTATCGCTCAAGAAAAATCTGTCATACCCAGCTGTGATTGAACCCACAAACATTGGATCCTGATACTAAACATAATGAGCACAAAAAATATATATTTAAAATTAGCTTTCATTGCCACAGACATCTTATTCAAGTTCAGAGAATAAACTCAAGAATTGTCTGAATTCTGAAGTTAAGAAGCTTCTGGTGGAAGTGAAAGCTAGTTTTTAAATTGTGGCATTGTATTTTATCTCCAACAATCTCTTCTCCAGTATCACTTATGTAAGTTTACTGGCTATGTGTTTTAAAGAGTTGGATTGAAGAAAATGCTCCACGCTTACAAAGACTCAACCATTGCCCTGCCAAAGGGATGGTGGGGCCATGGCACATCATCGTCTGGGTCTGATGTAGTTTGTGCAGAGGGGGAAGCTGCCAGTGCTGCCAATGTCCAGGTTTGAACAAGATCCCGGCGGCCAACTGATGCTGCAGCCAGCGCGTTTTGTTGGCACATACTCTGTATATCGTTACAATCAAACCTAGTGTTGTAACAAATTTGTGATTATATTTTTCAGTTGGATGAAATAAACTTCAACTTATTTTTGTTTATAATATTTAAGTTATTTGGAATAGAGCACTAGGCTAAATCATGGTTTAAATTAGGAGGAATAGCCAGCACACTTACCTTGGCGATACTGGAGTAGAAATTGTTTAGATATAACACTAAAAAACACATTTTCAAGGACAAGCTTTCACTGCCACAGACAGCTTCATCAGGTCAAGAGAGTAGATTGATGCTCTTGGTTGAAATGCAAGGTTGGCTGTCCACAGATAATTGTTTTTCAGTTATGAGATCACTGTATAGATGGCAGCACTATGAATCTGTGGACAGTCAACCTTGCATTTCAACCAAGAACATTAATCTACTCTCTTGACCTGATGAAGCTGTCTGTGATAGTGAAAGTTTGTCCTTAAAAATGTGTTGTTTTTTTTGTGTTCTATCTAAACAATTTCTACTCCAGTATCACCAAGGTAAGTGTGCTGGCTATTCCTTCTAATTTAAACCATTTATAATTGTATCCATTCTATTCCTAGATTGCAAAATTCAATTACATTTCAATAGTGAGGGGAAAAAAGTGGAAATAAACACTACATTCTTAGATTATCATTCTTGACGTGCAAACTAAATTAGAGAAGAAAAAAATATTTACTAGTTTATAAAGTGACTAATCAAAGTGTTAATAGTATTAATCTAAAAGTAAAGTTTTCCATAGTGATTTCCCCCCCTCTCCCCCTCAATGCAAGATCAAGGAAATTATTCACTATAGTGTTATATAAATAATTTCATTTTGTCTCATATTTGTGTTTTTTGGTTTACCTTTTTTTAGGGAGCTACCTTGCACACACTACACTACCTCCTAATGAGTTCCAATAGAATAAAACTTAGGTCAATGATTGGCCCTTATTGTTAGTGATCAATTTTCTTCAGTTCGCAACCATTACAGCTTTGTTAAGTGGCAGCCATGCAAACCATGAATTGTGTTCTTTTCATGTTAAAAGACAATTTGTGATTGTTACTAATTACTATCCCTCCTTCCTGAAACTTCTTCTCTTAGTAAATGTGTACCACAAAAAGTGAAAAGAGGTTTTTCTTAAAGAGATATCTTGAGTAATATTAAACTTACACATATTTTTCTCCAAGTTCTTTATGCATAAAAAATAAAGGTGAAACATCATAGATGGTGACGACAGCTCGCGAACCTTTCTTTGAAGGGGTCTTTGCTGTGTTTGTGACTCCTCTTCCAGTGTGATAACCTCTTGACCTTGGACGATGGGTGTGTTTCTGATTGGAATTTTAAAAATAACTTGTATATTAGTGATTATTTGAGAACTTACTACCTAAAGTGTTGCAACGAATTTCAAATTTCCCTATGTATATTAAAAATTAAGGGTGTTCAAGTAGTCATTTTTCACTTTGGGTTGAGTTGAAGGAAAGTTAAGTTTAATTCAAGTTCGAGTAATACAAAGCAATGTTTGAATTACAAATACTTCAAGTTGAATTTCTGTAATAAATCTATACTTAAACCATAAATACATATTATCATTTTTAAGAATAATTTTTTTTTGTGAACAATATTATAATTTCACAAATTATGATTTTTAATTAATTTAATATTGTTGAAAGGCTATATGTTTTAAAGGAGATATTGGAGGACTCAGTTTACTATAAAATAATACTTTAAAATAATTTGATCAAATTAATTTAACTTAACTTTCTTTTAAAACAAAATTGAAAAATTCAACTACTAAATTGTTCGAAAAACTAGAATCGAACTTAAATTTTAAATTGCTCACAACCTCCTAGGTTATATTGTTGATAAGAAACACTGCACAGTTAGGCATACTTTAAATAGAATGAAAATCAAATATTCAACTAATTTAAAAAAAAAAATGACCTACAGGTTTAAGTTTATAAATAGATACACCTTAATAGTTCAAACAAACAAAATTGATTACACATCCGGCTCACCCTCTCTTGGAAAAAAAAAGATGTTAGTGGATCCCCAGTTGGAGTCTGGATGGCAGGGGAGTACATCATAGAATACTGTGCTGTTAAAGTACTGTGGCCACCACCCAGATTGAAACTGCTCAAGTTACCACCGAGGGCAGACAAGGACCTGGGCGTGGGACTCTCTAGTCGAGTAGACATCCTTCTACTGAAGGGTGGCCGCCCAAAACATACTAACAATCCTGAACAAGTAAGTAAGTATAAATAGCCTAAATAATATTTTGAAAAGTGGAAAATTTGAAAAATAAGGAAATATGAACAAAAAGAAAAATCACTAAATAAAAGGTTAGATCCTTATTTGTAATAAATAAAGTTATTGTATTTCATTAAATAAACTTGTATTCTGATATAAAAAGTAAAAAAAACTTGGGGTGGGGGCTGAAATTATAACAACTCAACTTTAATATTTACTGTTATGAATAGAAAAATTACAGCTAAAAGCCTTATGTTTTAGACTATTCCGGACCTACTATAAACACAAGTATTTAAAAACATCAATTTAAAAAATAGTTACCTTATATAATATTTTATTACTATTTGATTAAAATTTTTATGATGAAGGCCTACTTATTACAAACTAATTAATAATTACATTAAATTATGTGTTTGTAAACATAATAAAGACCCTATTATATGCATACACAGTCGATGACAACCTAGGTTGTATCAAACCATTTTTACCAAACAAAAAAGCTTATATATTTTCACTATCACTTCAATCACCAAAGTACAAGGAAAGCATTATTTTCAAATTTCTAAGCCAATCTACGCAGGTATTTGATGATTAACACATCATTTAGTTTTTTTAGCTTTGTCAAATATGCAAAAGCCATCTTTAGAATATTCGAGTTCTATTTTAATAAAATGAATTTGTGCCTAATGGTTTGGAAATGTATAGTAAGACAGTGTAAAAATACTGTACAATAATGTAAAGTGATTGATAGTGAAGGAAGCTAAGCTGAAAGGATAGTTAGGTTAGGCCTAGATAGAAAAACACATTCTTCTTTTCTTTGTAAACTATTATACTTCACACTACTACATTAACACATGTTGTCGAGAGTCTTTCACTCTTCCCTTACTAATTATGCTGATGGTTTTAGGGCTTAGGAAGGTTATATTTAGAAGAAATAAACTCAAATTTGCATAGAAAGAGAGAGAGTGGAAAACTATTTTGGAAAACCAACCTTCAGTACACCTAAATGAGATTCGAACCATGATCTCCCCATCATCGATGTATAGTCTAATGTGAGAATAGCGCGGACTTAGACCATGTGACCACTAAAGCAGTTACCAGAAAAAGTAAGATCTAAAAATTCCCATTTATAACACAACACAGTAATTTTCAGGCCAAATCAGGACCATTATGTGTTTTATTTTTATTTTTTCCTCTATCGTTCTCTCCTGGATCTTCTTCAATATTATTTAATTAAAAAGAGTATGTATATTGTATTTTTTTTCAAAACTGACCAGCTGAACAGAACTTGGCTCCTGACGTCCTTGGGAATGGTATGTAAGCATCTTGGAAACTGCTGTAAATACTCGACTGTTCTAGGAACGGTGAAGACTGGGAATGTATCCTTAAGTAAGACTTGTTTTCAGATTCTTCACTTAACGCAATCTGTAATCATAAATAGTAGAACTAACCTCAAAAACTAATAAGCTATTTCCAGAAATGTGCAACATATGCAACAAAGTAAACAACGTTGTGGCTAGAGTTGACATTGGTCTCATATTCACAAGACTATAAAACAATGAATGTTTTTCCTTCTTTGCAGACAGATGGATTCAGATGCAAACAATACCATCTATTCACAATAATCCTAATTGTAAATTAATGTTTAATCTTCTCTTAAACAATATGGAGTATAAATACTCCCCTATTTCTTTTGCATAAGTTGGTTCTTACAATAATGGTGCTAAGAGATAAACACATATATGTTCATGAACCTTTAGATATTAATTATTAAGAATAAATTTTATCTCTTTTAAGGAAAACACTTTTATGCTTTTTAAGGAAAACACTTTTATGCTTTTTAAGGTAGTTTGTAATATATGTTTGGAAGAAACGTTTCAAACTCCTCCCTGATGAGTTCCGATAGAATGAAACCTATGTCAGGGGTTTGGGCGGTGACAATCAATTTAATTAAAGAGGCGGCTAATACCCCTTTGTCCAGTAGCAGCAATGTAAAGTGTGAACTGTGTTCTTGTTATTGTGTAGGCCATATTGTGTTCATTCCCTTTTGTGTGTTTTCTATCCATCTTACTTTCTTCCAAATATATGTTAAGAATAAATTTTAATATTTTGCAGGAGGAGGTAGTACCTTCCTTTGGAATAAAATCAATTGTTGCCGCTCAATCCCACAACCTAGGTTTAATAATATCAGAATTCATATGAGAGGGGGGGAAAATGCACAAAAGGGAGGGAAAAGAAAATAGATGAAGAATGATAGAACACATAGAAAGGAACATGTCAAAAGGAATGATTGACACAAAGGAAATGAACAGAATGGATGTGAAAAGATAATTAATATCCTTTAAATAAGCTTACTTGGTCCAAGGTTGCCACAAGTTGTCTCAGACAAGGTTCAAGGCAAGATTTGTTTTTTCTTACTCGTTGCTGTGCCGTTTGTTTCAACACCTACAAAAATGATTTAACATTTATTTTTAGACTTTTCAATAGTATATCCATTCAAAATAGTCAAACAACTTTCTACAATATATCTTGTTTAGTAATTCATTTTATAGTAATCGAAATTGATTAAAATAAAGAAAAAGGAAAAATAAAAAAATAAATGAATAACAGTAAATCTAATGTATTATTATTATTAATTATTATTATTATTATGTCTTACTACCCGTTCGGGTTATACACACGCTAATGTTTAATGGTAGGGTGATTGTGAGATTAAATGGAGGACCTACATTTTAAAGTGGGATCCGAACCACGGTGGAGGCCTGGCATTCCAAACATCCACAAGTTGTGATTAATACATGTCTTGTCAGAGGTGAAGGAAGGGTTTTTCAATCAGATAAATCTATGCCAGTACCAAGGATTGAAACCCGGACCCCTAGCACAGAAGTCCGACACCTTACCCCTAGACCGCCAGGTCACCATTTTACATGTTGAATCTTCTATCTCTTATGCTTGAAGCCAATGGTTTCTTTCTATTCATGTTCCTTCATATTTGCATACATCATGTGGTATTTGCCGATCAAATAATCAGGAGAGTACTTAATTTAAAATGTTTGTGATTAAATTTTAAAAATATATATTTGGAGTTAATTAAAAAACCTAAACGAACTTATTTTTTAGTATATTTTTATATATACAGCCCTAGCCTTTGCTGAAATCCCAATTTTTACTCACCTTAAGAAGCTTGGCCACGGACATGCTGTCTAAATTGGTACCTTGACCAAATTGGAACGACGGTGTAGCATTATAGGGATAGTTGGGTGGGAAAGTGACTTGTAGAAAGATCAGATAGCCCTTCCTTGTAACGGTAACAGTGCAGGTTCGCCTCACAGCATCCATCTAAACACAACAACCAGAACACTTAATAGCCCATCCTAGGGCCTGTTAACCAAAAGAAATAAATACACAATCACACTCAAACCAGAAATTGCATTCAAGTGCTATTTTCTGTATTCTTCACTCGACAAAGGTGAAATTTATATCAGTGAAACATTTTTGTAATTTTAATATAATTATTTAAAAAAAAATTTTTAATGGTAAAATGGTTTCACTTTCACCCTCTTGAGCTAATCATATAAAGTCCACCTCATTATACCCTTCCTGTCCAGTTCAATAAATTATAAAATCAATAAAAAAAATATTGTTTTGTACTTAATTTTTGTTCAGCCTGCATGGGTGTAGGAAAAAATTTAATTTTGAAAGGGTTTCAAAATCGTGAATTTAAGACATGATGTTAAGACTTACTATTTATCCCTAAGAAATAAGAATATGGTTATGTAATACAGTAGTGGTGAAACTTTATTTGAATAAGGGGAAAAGTGGAGGGACAAGTAACAAAAATAAATTTCTAGGGACTTTCTACAATCCTTCCCCAAGTTAATGTTAGAAAATTGGCTGCAACTGGAAGCTAAAGTCTGTTCACGGTAGGAATTGTTTTCTGAAAGGCCTTTTTCCCTACCAGAAATCTATTATATAGTAGGATATTGGTAGGAAAACGACCTTTCAGAGAGAAATTCCTACCGTGAATGGAGTATATTTGGAGTTGTCCTCGTTTGAAGTATTTTTTTAAACTATATTCTTTTAAAAGCTATTTAGAATAAATAGTGTTCCCCCCCAAAATATTTTGAAACACAGATAATTTTAGAAGCTATTTAAATTAGTCCTTCTTTGAAAAATTGTTGAAAATCGGATACGTCTTAAAGCTATTTTAAGCAGTGCTCAACCAGATAACTTTTTTTTAATCAACTAGATTCCCTAAAAGCTATATGATGTGATCCTCCAGAAATCTTTTGAAATTTGGATGCCCCTAGAAGCTATCAGTGTTTCTTGAATGATTTGTTTCTCTCCTGAAAACTAAATGCCTCTCTAAGTTATTTGGAAGTGTCTCCCACCAGGATTTTTTTAAATTGGATAAGCTTAGAAGCTATTTGGAATGCTCCTCGCCCGATTTTTTTAAATCAGATGTTTTCAACTGAAACATTTTTGAAGGCTGAAAGTTTTTAGAAGGTAATTGGAGTGTTAATCACTTGTATTTAAAAAAAATTCTGTTCACGGTAGGAATTGTTTTCTGAAAGGCCTTTTTCCCTACCAGAAATCTATTATATAGTAGGATATTGGTAGGAAAACGACCTTTCAGAGAGAAATTCCTACCGTGAATGGAGTATATTTGGAGTTGTCCTCGTTTGAAGTATTTTTTTAAACTATATTCTTTTAAAAGCTATTTAGAATAAATAGTGTTCCCCCCCAAAATATTTTGAAACACAGATAATTTTAGAAGCTATTTAAATTAGTCCTTCTTTGAAAAATTGTTGAAAATCGGATACGTCTTAAAGCTATTTTAAGCAGTGCTCAACCAGATAACTTTTTTTTAATCAACTAGATTCCCTAAAAGCTATATGATGTGATCCTCCAGAAATCTTTTGAAATTTGGATGCCCCTAGAAGCTATCAGTGTTTCTTGAATGATTTGTTTCTCTCCTGAAAACTAAATGCCTCTCTAAGTTATTTGGAAGTGTCTCCCACCAGGATTTTTTTAAATTGGATAAGCTTAGAAGCTATTTGGAATGCTCCTCGCCCGATTTTTTTAAATCAGATGTTTTCAACTGAAACATTTTTGAAGGCTGAAAGTTTTTAGAAGGTAATTGGAGTGTTAATCACTTGTATTTAAAAAAAAATATATACATCAAGAAGACATTTGAAGTGATATCCCGCTGGAAATGTTTTGGAAATTAAATGTCTTTAGAGTAGAGATGGACGGAAATGACATTTTTATATCGAGAGGGGAAGAGGATGGGAAATGAGTAAAAATATCGTAATTGAGACAAGACATTATAAAATTGATACTTTAGATTAATTATAGACTAACAATAGATCTTGTTTTTATCCTAATGTAGTAATACTTGTAAAAGCTATGACATTATTAAATATAATACAAATTATATACCAAAAAAACATAATATAAATAGGAGTGGGCGAACAGCATTTTATATTGAAACAAATAGCTAAACTTTGAACAAATAATTAATAATACAACGCGAATAATTAATTTTAATATATTATATTTATTAGTTAATCTCTTTTGAAAATGGTGTTTTATATTTAACTACCCATTCAAAGAGTGCAAAATAAAATAAAAAATTTACCCTTCTCAAGTGTTCTCTATTTTAACACCCAAAGGCTATCTAGATTTTAAACACCTTAAAAATTCTCTAGGTCTAAAACCCCTTAAAGGTTATCTAGGTTTAAAACTCCTTAAATATTCTAATGTTATTAAACCCCCTAAATGTTCTCTATGTTTGAAACACCTTAAGTGTTTAAGGTCTAAAACCCCTTAAAGATGATCTAAGTTTTAAACCCCTTGAATATGATTTTGCTATGAAACCCCCGACTCTAGGGAATGGATAAATTCCTGACATTTTCCCAAAGGTTCGGGATCATCGTCCATCCCTACTTTATGGTTTAGATGCTTCCTTGACAATTTTTTTTAAAATGAATGTCTTTATAATATATTTGAAGTTTGATACAATGTCAAAAATATTTTATCTTTAAGCCTCATATTAAAAACTTCGAAACATTTAGGATGGGGGGTTAGAACCCCCATAAACACCCTCCAGTCACCACTCCCTTATGCTCATGTCAACTTGTATCTTTAAATATAGCTTAAAACCTGTTAAGTTTAAAGTACTGACTAAAATATAATTTATGAATGACCCTAATATAACGAAATAGACTTACCCCATCTAAATGTACATTGGGGATATTGATGTTGATTAGTGAAAACTCTTGCTGCAGAGTTTTGGGCTGAGTGGGAGATGGGGTCACTTCCTTGTCCTGCTCGGAAGACGTTTGGAAGATCGGCTCCGAACCTTCCTCGAGAGCCAGGTTATTCAACAATTCAGAACCATTCTCTAAGAGGGGGTCCGCCAACGAAGACTCCACCACTGTATATAATGTTTAAAATGAGCAGGTTGGACAAATTGACATGATCAGAAAAGTGATTTTGATGACATTTGGAATGTGAGATGTACCCCAAAAAATAACCAAATTTACTTAACCCAAATATGGTTACCCAGTGCAGATGCTCACTTTATATCTACATACATTATCCAGATGATGTAAAGCAAATATAATGTAAGAAATAAACCCACAGCCCCCGCTGAGACTTGAATTCAGGATGCTCAGATCAGTAGATATATGTGCTAGTGAGGGTTTTTTCTCTGGGTGATGAAGCTGGTTATAATTGAGCAATCAAATCAATAAAATGTAATTTATAGATTAAACTTTAACAATAAAAGCAAAAGAAAATTTAAATGACAAATAATATTAAAAAATGCTAATAACTAATATGTATAATCTGTTCTAGCTAACTAGTTGAAAGATTATTAAAAAGAATTTCTTATTCATCCTTCTGGCCAATACATCAGGCCAGTTTCATAGTTAGTTCCAGTGTGTCACTCTTCTAAATACAGGACAACACCAACCTAAACTTAAATGGAATGGGCAGGTCGATTCTGGTCTTGGTAGGTATCATTTTGTATCTAGTAGAGCACCGCACTTGAGATGTACCAAGCCTAATTACGAAATTGGCCCTTAATGTCAAGTTTGAAAAGTGGCATAAGGTGATTGTAAAAAAAAAAGATAAAATATATTTGTGTGGTGTGTGAGTATGTAACTGTTTAGTAGTAACTTTTCAACTGTCAGAAAAGAGAAGAGCTGTCACGAACCAACTATACTTAAAATTGCTCAAGGACTCTCCTAAAATAAGATATTTAGTGACATATACCTATCGTTGTTCTGTTTGATAATGTGTCTCCATTTTCCTGCATGTCCGAGGTACTATCAGCATCTTCTTGTTCTTGCCCACATAGCTGCACAAACAACAAGAAAAACTCTAAGAAACCAAACATGTCATCAATAACTGTTAACAAACGGCCTAGTCGGGAATTGGATTGACCGGCCTAGCCCTAATTGAAGCTTTGTTTTATTCTACACAGATTATAATTTTCAAACCATGTTTTTTCTTTAAAATATCAATTATATTTTCATTCCAATTTAATTTTCTTTCTAATTTCGGTAGTTTTATTAATTTTTATTAGTTTGATTAAATTTTAGTATTATACATTTATTTAACTCATAGAGCTCACAAAGCCCTAATTAATAAGATTTAAATTTACCAAGTTTCATAAAATGTATCACTGTGACAAGAAATAAGATAGGGGTTTGTGAAGTCCAATTTTTCAATTCGAAGTTAACTAGAATTGAATATAGGAAATATTTTCCAATCTTCAGCCATACAGAAGGTTTTATGGGCTGAGATTTATAGATGTGTTACATTGATGACATTTTCATGATCTTCCCTCACTCTGAAGAATCCTTGGACAACCTTTTAAATAACCTCAACAAAAGCATCCTTTTAAACTTCAGCCATAAAAATCACAGCATACTCTCACCTTTCTTGATGTGAATATCGTCCGTGAAAACAACCAAATATGTACCACCCAGACCCCCAAAATATTCTTAGTTCAGCCCCAAGGGTCACTTTCAAACAGCCGCCCAATCTACACAATAGTCTAATTCGCCCTAAACTTCTTGGCCCAAAAAAGAATTCGAAAATAAAAACAAACTACCAAAGCAGCATCCCCCTGTGGTAGCCCCCATTGCAGCATATGTGAGATTCAACAACCAGCTATATCCTTCAACAGCAAAATGAATAAATTGCAATACAAAATCCCTGGCAATTAAAACTTCAAAACAAATAACTCGGTGTATCACCTACAATGCAAATCACCAACAACATACTAAGAGTATTTTCCAAACAATGTAACAGTTCCCAACTCAGACATTGGGAACTGGCCCACCATTGGATTACCAAATCAATATTATCATCAGACCTTAATAGAAGATAGTTTCTTCCTTACTAAAATATGTACATCTTTATTATTATTATTGTTGTTTTATTTATATTTATTTATTTATCTTTATTACTTTTCCCCCATGTAAAATAAATATTTATATTGCATAAACACACTCAAATATTTGAAAAATTTATTTTTAGTCCTTTAAAAGTTTACTACAGTCTTTCTAACAGTTTCTTGTTTAGTTTAAAATTGAATAGTTTAGATTTGATGAAAAGTTTATTTTTCTTCTCTTTTTGTTTTATAAACGCAACAATGCTGAAATATTACTCAATTTGCATTTAAATTTGTGTGTGACTATTTCTACTAAAGAAGAGCAAAGAAAGGAAGATGTCACCTGTGTGTATTGGATTCTTCCCACATTTTTGGGCTTTCTTCATTAAATTATCATTCATTAGTTTATTTTTCCTTTTGATTAATTTTTTCAATTTACATGATTATAAAATCTATACAATTTTAAGCGTTTGTACTATGCCCTATCTCTAATTAATATTTGAAGTATAGATTTAATATTACTATCAATTATTATTATTTAAATATTTTATAATTTTTCATTCAATTGAACAGTAGTTAATGCATTAGTAATCAAAGAATTATAGCGGAAGCATGCACTAATTGTCTATATAGTTTTATTCTACCGGCAGTTACACTAAAGAGACAAACTACTTTAATTTTTTTAAATATTTCAAGAGTATGACTCACCTTTTGTAGAAATGGTTCTATCTTCCATATCCTAAGACTCTGATCTTTTGACCACGTTATGAGCTGGTAGTCTGGCGTATCTAAAAGAAAGAAAATAAAATAAGAAAATATTTAGATAGTGGTTATTTCATAGGCTGTAGACAATACAAATAAATGTGTAACAGTGTGGGATATAAAACGAGTTGTATTATTAGAGAGTGGTGGCCACTCAAACATAGGAATATAATTTAAACATAATTCTTAATTTTCCTGGCGCATGTGCACACACGCACAAAAACGAATTTTTAAAAGGCCTTTCCTCCGATTGTGAGACTTTGAACAAATTATTCTCAATGTTTTATTTTTTTTGTAAAAGGTGTGTTGAACACATCACCAAATTTTAATACTTTAACACTTATTGTAAGTAAATACCTCTCCAAGATATTTGAAGTAGTCCTCCCCCCAAAAATTTTCAAAATCTGGATAACCCTTGAAGCTATTTAGAGTGGTCATTGTTTGGATTTCTTTTAAGTTTGTTGTCTATATCAACTAGTTGAAGTGGTTCTCACTTGGAAAATGTAACTAGATAAGATGACTCTAGAAGCTATTTAGAGTAGTCCTCTTTAAATTCTCAACAGATGACAAAATTCAAGCGTTTTTCCCCCCCGAGTTTTCTCACAGTACACAGAATTCAAGCATAATCTCCTGTTTTCCTGATCAGTATTACATTTGCATAGAGGGAGAGTGAAAAACCATTTAAAAAACCACCCAATGTACACTCAACCAAGATTCGAAACGTGATCGTCCCGTCTTCAGCAGTCTAGTCTACTGCGAGAGAAGCGTATTAGACCATGAGGCCACCAAACCTAGTCTAGTAAGTGTTAAAATACTGTTTTGTAGCAGTACTAAAATTATTATATCTTGAAATATGTAATATTTAGTGAGAGATGTCAAATCAGTTACAATTTATCAAAGTTTTATCCTTTCTTGGAATTGTTTCAAAGATGTCAAGGTTATTGTAAGTGCCAAAGTCGAAGCGAAGAAAATCTGGCCAACTTCTACGTTGACATGTCAAAGTTTTGCACATGTTTAAACCTATTAAAATTTACCTTCTCCGATTTTCCTCCACTCAAATTCCAGTACCACATCTGTATGTCCAACGAACGTATGTACGGGGGACGTCTGGTTGGAAATATTCCACAACAGAAGGCTGTTCTCACCCCTACGTAGCTGTGGTACAACTACAGTCACCAAACCTTCGCCAAAAGGCTGAAACATAGAATTGATAGAAACAAGAGTTTTCATAGCCAAGTTGTTTTTAACAGTGCCCGGTAATGAAACAGAACAAACTTTGTAAGCCTGTGCACCTCTTATCATTTTCAATTGTCAATCAAATTTAAATCTCGGCTAACTTACTCAAATCAAATACCAAATAAAAGCTCATGCTTAAAAAAAAAATCCAAGTTAAGTTTGACTCAAATCTCATACCTAAAAAAAAAAAATTCTAGTTGAATTTAAATTGAATCTTGTGCTATGTTAATTTTATCGAATTGAATTTAGTCAAGTCCCATGCTTAAAAAAATTGAATCAAATATTTTATTTTAAAAATCGGTTTAGATCTGAACAGATTAATTTATTTCAGGTTTACTATGATAATGTTTCAAACAAAATCTGTGTTGAATATTTTACTATGTTAAATTTCTGAATCCTATCCAACAATAAAATACTTGAAGAAATGTCGATAAACATTTTAGACATGTTTTAGGTTTATTACAACTAAAGAAGCAAACTGGAGACGCATGGTTGAGGGAGAATTTTGAAAATATCGACAGGAATGGAAAAAGATGTGCCAGAAAATTCACAGAGGCGGATATGTCGCATCATGATGATGATGATTATGATGCTGATAATAAAAAATGAGATATATAGCACAAATATCAAAAAGTGAAAAATCAAAAAAAGATCACACCACCTTTTTAATCATAGTACGCAAGATATTATGGTGGCTGCGTTATCTAATACCTCGTGATATTATTATTATTATCATTATCATTATTATTAGTAGTAGTAGTAGCAACACGTCTTACTACCCGTTCGGGTTATACGTACTTACGCTAATGTGTAATGGTAGGGTGATAGTGAGATGAAATGGACGACCTACAGTTTAATCGTGGAATCCGAACCACGGTGGAGGCCTGGCATTCCCCACATTCACAAGATGTCTTGTCAGAGGTGAGGGAAGGGTTTGGTATTCAGATAAATGTGCCGATACCAAGGATTGAACCCCGGACCCCAGCCCAGAAGTCCGACACCTTACCCCTAGTCCACCAGGTCACCTACATGTGATCTTAATAAAATCACACATTTGTAACCGACAATTTCTGCACGCCCATCATAGACTCTGGCTTAAAATATGAGTGAAGAATGACCCTGGGCACGAGACGATTCCTGGATAGCTCCGTGGTTAGAGCATTGGCATACTAAGCCAAAAGTCCCGAGTTCGATTCCCGTGTCAAGGTGTCATTTTTTTATTTTCAGAATAAGATAAAGATTGCCACAAACAACTGTACCCACGTGATTCCGACATTGAACAAAAGCTAATTTTTCTCAATTGAAATTAATTCTTCCAATATAAGGATTTAAAAATTTTGAATCGAATCCGAATCTTACTAGATTTCAGATTTGGATTTGAAATTTCTAAGGTTCGCATAGGCTTAAAGCTTTGATACATATTTTTTAAATTAGCTATTAATGAACAACTATTTAGCCAGATGATAAAGAATAAGAAAGATGAAATCTTAAGAAAAATACCGGCATTTATTTTAAGAAAGGATAAGAAACCCTATTTTTATGATAAAATCACAAAAATCTCCAGTGTGTAAAGTTGGTGACTAAGCCGGGTAGGTTTTCTGGTCAGTGTCAAGCGTGTTCTATCCTAAAAGACAGTGTTAAAGAATATGTAAAGTGACTGACCGTGTACCGAGCTCTCCAGACTGGTGAGGAGGTCGTCAAGATACTTTCGGCTCGCCGAGGGTTGTTGACGTCAAAGAATTTAACCGTGCAGTCTTGACTTGACGTGGCAATTTGGTTTTCCTGCGTTGGACTCCAATCCAAACCATGAATCTAGAGAGAGAAAAAAACTGTAGAGTGAGTATAAAAATTTTCACAAATTTACTAACAAAAAATAAAGAGGGAATTTAGGATAAGATAGCCCCAAATATTATTATTTACATGATTTTCAACAACTCTTTGGATCATAAGTATTTAGGTACACACTAGTTGAAAATTAACCTCATATCTTACAAATTAACTTAAGACATTATGCCACGGGAAGAGAGTATTTTTATTCTCGACTCAAAAATACAAACTTAGAGAATTTGAACTGAATTAGTAAAGCACACTTGGATACTTACCATTAAAATCTAACATTCTAAATAAAAACATTACCAAATAGTGCTCCTCAAAGTTATACATCACCTTACTACTTCTTTGGACATGGCCGAAAAATGTATCATTGGTGAAATGTGGGTTTACCCTTTTTCATAGTGATGAATTAACGGCCGGGGACTGGATGTTTTGCCTGTTCTAGTTTTAAGTTCGATTATAAGGCATATGAAGCAACGACCGGCCTAGACAGTTGATAGTGGAAAATATATGGCTTAAATAAAAAACTGACACAAGCCATGGGCTGGAAACAGTAATGGATGTAAAGTAAAAGTATCTTCTCAAAAGTATGTGTAAAATTTAGCCACAATGAGTTAAAATAATCAATACACAAATATATTATAAGATAGTGATGAGGATGATGATGATAATTATGAAGAAGCAGAAGTTAAACAAAAAGATGAGAGGAGCAGATAACAGAAAATGTTCAAGTGAAAGGAGACGAATGGAAGAAATTCAAGGAGGAAGAGCAGTAGAAGGATTGAGGAAGATGGAGGCAATTTACTAAATTGACTCAGCCACAGATTGGAAACAGCTGATAATGATGATGATAATAATGATTATGATGATGATGATGATGATAATGATGAGCAGCTGCTAAACAATACCTTGGACAAGTGTGCAGCTATGTACTGAACAGGGGCAGTGCCCTTCCTTTGGTCCCACAGTTTGACATCTCCGTCATGCGCTGTGGCCAACAGGTACCTAGAGAGACGATTCCACCTCACCTGCGTTGCTCCCGCTGGACCAGAAACATAGATGGTTCAACTTACAAATAGGTGACAATTTAACTTAGCTACATACAGTCTAATTTTCATAAGAAGAGCAGTTTAGAAAAAAAAAATGTTTGTTTGGTGGCCAAAATTGATAACATTTTATCAGTATTATTTTGTACGTAGAAAAAAAAAGAGAGAGACTAAAATGGAGATGGGAGGAGCATATAATAAAAAGTGTACAAGTGAAAGAAGAAGAATGTAAGCACTTAGAGGAAGAATGATGGAAGATATATGGGAAGATGGAGGCACTGGGCCCAGCCACAGGCTGGAAACCATTTGATAATGGTGATATACATTAGTGTTATTTTTTATAGGTGTTGATATGTTTATCAAACTTGACAGCTGCAGATCATATGACTTGACATATGAACACATGAAAGTAGATCCAGTAACATTTAATGCCATCAGATAAGGATTTCCCTAGTAAAAATGGAATGTAGCTACTTTCTGAAAGGGTTACCAACTAGAAGGCAAATAAGGTTTGAGCAAGAAGAATTTAGTATTGCTAGACTGTGGTGTGGGTGGTTTAAAATGATATTTTAGCTATTGGTTCCAAGTGACAATAACCATTCGATCTGACAGAACAAGATGGTGCATTTCTTAGGAATTGTACCAGCATTCAAAGAATGGCACAAGTCGGTACGGTTGGGTGTGCACTAGGGCGGTGTTTCCAAACTGGTGATCGTTGCTGCCAGTCCACAATTCTTGGCTATACTTGAATTTTAAGAAAGTGTATGAAATTACTACTATCTATTTTATTCTGAGGATCATTTTTGTTTTTAAATATTTCGCATTAATTTTACTTAGGTTCATTTGTGGATTCAATAAGTCTTATGTTTGTAATTGTCATACCAACTTTAAACACGTTTTTGTGAATTTATTTGTATCTAGCCTACTTAGGCCTATTTATTTGTTGGTGTTCCAATGTGTAAAATGAAACTGAACCTAAATAAGTTTATCACATTTAAAACTATTAGGGCCTATGGCTAATTTAAACACATCACTATTATAAAAATCGGCACACAAAAGTTCCCAAAAAGGTATAAATAAAAAATAAAGTTTAGATTCTAGATTTGACCAAAAATTGATTTGCTACAGGAAAATCGGGCTTATTCCCCAATCCCTGTGCCGCCCTAGTACTTTGTATGGAGCCAATGATGTTGCAAGTACATTAATTAGAAAATGTTGGGGACCAAATCTAATGTGCTTAAATGTGACTTTGGAGACCAGGGCTGGCTGGGTTATATTCTGAGTACAATAGGTAGTAGTTTTTCCATATTGTGATTTACCATTCTATATTCGAGCGAATGCTGGGGAATTTTATTAATGTTCCCTTTAGATGAGATAGTTTTAAGTAGTTAAGGCGACCACCTCGGTCGGTGAGAAAGTATATCAATAGCTGACCGGCCACACAAAATACAATAGTCTGTGTCTTTTTCTGGAACTATTCCTTTATTCTGTATAAGCTTATACTCTTTCACCCTTCACCTACAATCACCCTTTGTCATGTCAATAAGAAAGAGGGGAAAGAAAACAATGCAACTTGTTATCTCAAGGTAAAGAGGAAAGCTCGCTGAGAATTCTTAAATACCTTAAAATTTTCTGTTATGAGTTTATCAAAAAATGATTGTATTTGTTTGAATGAGGTTAAATCTACAGCCCTTTTTCATCAAGCAGTCTTATAACTCCACAAATATGATTACGTTGTTGAAAATTATCTAATGTCACATTTACACACATTTTTTTCTATTAATTAAACTAAACCTATAGAGTTTTTAAGAAAAAAGAGCCCAGGTGGTATCTTTTAACTTTATTTTGGCATGAGCCAAATTATGAACAAACAAATTGTGGTGACCTGGTGGTCTAGGAGTAAGGTGTCAGACTTCTATGCTGGCGGCCGAGGTTCGATCCCCGGTCCCGGCAAAGATTTATCTGATTACTAATCCCATCCTTCACCTCTGACAAGACATCTTGTGAATGTGAGGAATGCCAGGTCTCCACCATGGTTCGGATTCCACGTTAAACTGTAGGTCCTCCATTTCATCTCACAATCACCCTACCATTACATGTTAGCAAAGGTTAATGTCGAGTACACAAAATTGACGTCCGAGACGAACAGAGAATCTACAAATACACTTAGTGGGCTAATTAACACGAAAAGAAGGTTAGCGTGAGCACAAAACGACGCGGTCGGTTTGGTGACGGAAAAAGAACTGTGTAACGGAAAGTTATGTGATTGGCTAACTCGTGATGCTTGCGCTACTGCAGCGCCTCTCGTGATTGGTGCAGTGGTTGGATCGTGCATCTTAGTCAGTGTCTCCAACACTTCCCCTCGAGACAACAACTGAAGACTCATCAGGTGCCTTTATCAGTCCCAGGAGATCAACACAGTGCCCATGCTTTGATTTCGTCAAAGCCTTGGTTAATACATCAGCTGGCATCTCTTCCGATGCCACGTGTCCCAGCACCAGTTGACCCGACTCAACAATCTCTCGTACAAAATGGTGACGAATGTCAATGTGTTTGGTACGTGCATGAAAGACAGGATTGGTTGCCAGCCTCTGCGCCCCAACATTGTCATTGAGCAGTTGAAGTGGTCCAAATTCCTCCTTTCCAAGCTCTAGCAGGAAACGCTGGAGGTGCACGGCTTCCTTGGCTGCTTCACTCAGGGCCATGTATTCGGCCTCTGTGGTAGATAGCGCAACAGTCTGTTGCTTCCTTGAATCCCAAGCAATCGCACCTCTATTCATGACGAAAACATATCCTGTAAAGGAACGCCGGTCATCAAGTGATCCTCCCCAGTCAGCATCTACGTAGCCTGTCAATGAGCCTTCCCCACGCTTGTATGAGATTCCCTGGTCAGCAGTGCCCTTGAGGTACCGAAGCACCCTCTTTGCTGCGCTCCAATGAGTACCGTTGAAACAGTCGTTAAATTGACTTAACACACTAGCTGCATGAGATATGTCCGGGCGTGTGGCCACTGACAAATATAACAAGCAACCAACTAGTTCTCGGTATGGGGGTCTCTCACCATCTGAAGTTGACCATACCTCACCCTTCGCCAGCTTCGTCCCGACGTCTAGTGGGGTTGAAACAGGCTTGCAATCCGACATACCAAAGCGTTGAAGGATGTCTTTTATGTACGTCTTTTGACTTACAAATATCCCACCGCAGTTTCTGGAGAAATCCATCCCCAAACAGCGCTTCAGATCACCCAGATCCTTCATCTCAAACATCTTTCCAAGTCTGTCCCCGAAACGGGTAGTTTCTTCAGGGTCACGACATATTATCAAGATGTCATCGACGTAGATGATGATGATCATGATCTCTTCGTTCCAATGCCTTATATACACACACGGGTCCCCATTGGTGGGTTTCGCGCCCATGGTGCGCAACTCTTTATCTAGACGCTTGTTCCAGGCACGACCAGCTTGTTTTAGGCCGTACAGAGCCTTCTTTACATGGCAGACCCTGTTACCTGTTGCTAACTTGTCTAGTGTGGCTCTCGCCCTGCTGACTGTCTGATCCTTGCGTCCTTTACTTCTCACTATGTGCTCTAGGACTTCTTCAAAACGATCTGGTACCTCCATGAATACCTCCTCATCCAGTTTCCCGTTTAAATAAGCTGTTTCCACATCATACTGGCGTATGTGCATATTGTTCTGGGCTGCAAATGCAACAACCAACCGTATTGAATCTAGTCGTGCAACTGGCGCATACGTCTCGTGAAAATCCCTGCCGTACTGTTGAGCATATCCCTTCGCCACTATCCTGGCTTTGCGCTTCTCCAGAACGCCGTTTTCCCCGTACTTATTTCGTAGCACAAAACGACTGCCGATCACCCTTGACGCTCTTGACCTGTCCACTAGATCCCATGTGTCCTTTGCAAGAATTGACTCCACTTCATTTGCCATGGCCAACATCCATTCGGTTGAATCCGTACTTCTCATTGCTCGAGCAACTGGAACTTCAGTCATAAAAACAAAGTCATCCTTGACGACATGATTCGCCATTGCATAGACTCTGGGGGGTCTTCCGGGACGTCCGGTCCGCAGTACCCTCGGCCTTCCTGGACCTCTTCTTACAGCGTTCAATGGTTGTTCTGGGGGAAAACCCTGGAAACCCTCAGCGTCTTCGTACTCGTCGTAACGTTCCTCTGGTAATGGCTCTTCGGTTGGATGATGCGATTCTTGACTATTAGAGAGGTTGATCATGACATGTTGATCTTCACTCTCCGTGGCGTTAAGATCAACTGAAGAACTTGACAAATTTGGGGACTTGTCCTGCGGGAGGAAGTCCTCCCAATTCTTCGATGACTGGATCGTAGTCCTGTCCATGAAAATCACATCTCTGGATACCTCGATCTTCCTCTGCTCCGGTAGCCATACCCTGTACGCCTTTGACTCTGAGCTATAACCTACGAAGATGCCTTTCTTTGATCTTACTTCCAGCTTCCCCTTGCCCGGCGTTCTGTCCATGACGAAGACTTCGCTCCCAAAGATCCTAAAGCTGGACACGTCCGGTGGCTTCCCGAACCAAACCTCATACGGGGTTCTTCCCTTTAGTTTACTTGTTGGTGACCTATTGCGTATGAAGTTTGCGGTGTTGACGGCCTCCGCCCAAAAAGTCGGTGGCAGTCCGGACTGGATTAAAAGGCAACGTGCCATCTCCATCAGTGTCCTGTTTCTCCTCTCAGCAACTCCATTTTGCTGTGGGTTGTAAGGTGCAGTCAAACGCCTCAAGATGCCGTGTTTTTGGAGCAGTTGGTCAAACTGTTTGTTGACATATTCGCGTCCGTTATCCGACTGTAAACACTTAACTGACTTTCCCTGTTGGGTGCTAACAAGTGCCCTGAAACTATCAAACTCATCCATCACTTGGTTCTTTTGTTCGATGAATCTCACCTCACACCATCCTGAAGAGTCGTCTATGAACGTAGCGAAGTAGAGCTTCTTTCCGTGTGAAGCGACTCGCATTGGACCACAAATGTCGGAGTGTATGAGCTCACCCAGTACCGACACTCTCTCTGAAACCCTTGGAAATGGAGCACGACACATCTTCCCCTGGAGACAAACACTACATTGAAAATCTTTGTTAATGTCCTCGATGTTGATTCCTCGAATCGATCCCATCTTGATAGCCTCACGTAGTGACTTAACATTAAGATGTCCCATGCGAGAATGCCAATCCTCAATGGAATTCCTTTTTGGAGTAATAGCGGCGTCATCCGGGCCTGAGATTTTCCTGCACTCTTGGTCGTTCAACTCTGGGAAATAATATAGCCCGTTTTCCCGTTTCGCGATAAGCAGCACATTGTCATCCTGATCGATGATCTCGGCCTTTGCCTCACTAAAGATCACTTTGTGACCTCTGTCGGTAACTTTACCGACCGAAATGAGGTTAGCGCGTAGGCCTGGTACATACAATGTGTCTTTGAATTCGATCACCTTTTGATTACCGCTCACGCTCGTCCCAAATGACACGGTACCGATTCCTTCAATGTCCGTGCAGGTTCCGTTAGCGAGATTTAACTTTCCATGATCGAAGTTCCGACTGATCTGTGCGAACGACTCGATACTCCCACACATGTGAGACGTGCATCCACTGTCGAAACACCAGCTAACACGACCCGCATTGTTTGCAATTTTAAGTGCACCTTTATTGGATGTGTCCGTCGCGGCTAGGCACACGCTTTCGACGATTTTCGCGGATTGTTCGTTCGACTTCCTTGTCTTCTGACAGTTTTTCGCCCGGTGTCCGATTGCATTGCACTTAAAACACTTCATTTTAGAGTCCTTTTTCGCACCATAGTCTTTGTTCAATTTCTCCCATCTGGGCTTTTCTCGTCTATTACTTCCGACCGACTTTCCCGCGTACATCGCGTTTTGCGTTGAGTTCCGGCTCGTTTCCTTACGCGCGTCGAATTCCTCCGTAACTTTGATTCGAAGCATCTCCAGAGGCGGTAATGCGTCACGTGACGACATGGCGCAACGAAAGTTTTCGTAGCTCTCCGGTAGGCTGCGCAAAAACATGACTGCCAATAGCTCTTGATTAATATCAACTTCAAGTTCTGCCAACCTATCCACCATGTCGAAAAAACACCGAGTGTGTTCATGCATGTCGCCGCCATCTTGTAGTTTCAAGGACATCAAGTTATTCAACAACGCAGCCTTCCGTGCCGGCCCTTTGGACTGGTATATTCCCTCTAATTTTTCCCAGATTGCTCGTGAAGTTTCGCAGCCCTTAGTCTGTTTTATTTCTGACGGGTTCATGGCGAGAACTATGTCAGATTGTGCCTTCAGGTCGGCTTCTCTCCACCGTCGTTCGGCTTCAATCGTCGCTGGCTCGGCTGCATCCGCTTCCGGCTTCACGATTGTCCCGCTCACATAGCCCCATGCATCATTCTTTATGAGAACTGCACGCATCTGTAGCTTCCATGTTTCATAATTCTCTTTATTTAAAACTTCGAACTTTACGCCGGTTGCGTTCATTTTCGCAGCGTACTAACGAGTTTTTCTAGACTAAATATGGCGCAGTGTCCGTTAGAGTCACGTGCTTCGCGATCTTCGATTAGTCACACGATAATTATCGCGACGAGTACTGGGCCCATAACCTGTTAGCAAAGGTTAATGTCGAGTACACAAAATTGACGTCCGAGGCGAACAGAGAATCTACAAATACACTTAGTGGGCTAATTAACACGAAAAGAAGGTTAGCGTGAGCACAAAACGACGCGGTCGGTTTGGCGACGGAAAAAGAACTGTGTAACGGAAAGTTATGTGATTGGCTAACTCGTGATGCTTGCGCTACTGCAGCGCCTCTCGTGATTGGTGCAGTGGTTGGATCGTGCATCTTAGTCAGTGTCTCCAACATTACATATTAGCGTAAGTGCGTATAACCCGAACGGGTAGTAAGACGCGGCGCTAATAATAATAATAATAATAATAATAATAATAATAAATTGTTAAATTTAATATTGTGTTAGAGCTAAATGTCTGCACGAAAATTTCTTGTTTACCGAGGTGGCCCCCTTAATAGTCCATCAATGGTTCTAAAGAATAATAATAATTTTAAAATGCATTACTATATTTCTTTACTATAGCATTAAGGCTACATATCATTTATTTTAAAGACAGGGTTGGGGACCAATTCTTTTTCTGAGGTTTAGCAAAAAAAAAAAATTAGACTTAGAGGATCATATCGAAAATTCAAAGAAATTGGATAAGGCCACTACAAACAGCTACCAACACATGTTTTCACCCCACACCTTACTACCTATTGTCCTATATTTAATTACACTAATTCAGTAGAGATGAGGAAGGTAAAATTTGGAGGAAAAATGCCCGCATCTGAGTGTAAGAAGAGTGGGAAACCGTTTGAGAAAAATCACCCTCAAAGCATCCAGTCAGGATTCAGACTTCGGCCTACCCGCCACTGGCAGATTAGATGAGCTTGACGTTTAGCCTTCATACCCACCAGTACAGGTCTGACACTGATATCCTGGCCCTGAACTTTATATTTATAACTTCTGGGAAATTATATGTTCATCTATTATTGGATCATGCATTCATTTTACATAGCTGGATAGAAATGATAAAATCTCAGAAAACTATATAACTATTTATCTTTAAGTTTTGTGAGTTAATTCTTTTTTATTAAATATAATAATAATGTAAGTATAGCGGAAAACCAAACTGTCCCACAGGTTGGAGTTTCTGCAGCTCTTCTATAAGACGTATGATTTGATGATGATTATAAATAAGTTGTTTACAGAAAAAAACTATTATAACAAATAAGTCAGGGTTATTAGATATCGGTGGATTCCAAACCGTTTTATCTTGGCTGATAAAGTTCCACTTAAGATTTTCACACAAGCTTCTTGAAGATATTAAAATATGTAAGGTTAGTACTTAATTCTGACACCTTGACACACTGAACTATAACAAAGGTCAGTCGCATCTTTCATAAAATATTGATCTGCAGAGGGCCTCAGTTGTGGGCGAGATGGATAAGATTTTTTTTTCTTCGAAAGGTGCCCAACTCCCTTAGAGGGACAATGGTTACAATCCTATCGGGCTCTACGTTTCTCAGAATCCCCGTAGTGGGAAAGTAGAGGACTTTGAGAGATTAAAAGTTCACAATAAATGTAGTCATGAAGTCTTAATAACTTCAACTAGCATTCTTCTCTTGACAATAGAAAAATTTGAAATCAGTCTAAAAGTTTTAATTTTGAAATAATGGGTTTATTTAATTTTGTTTTTAATATGGTAAATGGTTACATTGGTCTCAGTTCTATCGTTTTATAAAATAGAATGTAGACAACTGCACTACGACACAACACCTATATCAAGCTGTATTGCTTATCTAAATTAGATGTTACCCGTGAAATGAGACAGGCTCTTAAGAAGTTCTATTAAAGTAACAATAATCTGCTTATGTGGCCACATGGTCTAACGCGCTACTCTTGTAGTAGACAAGACTGCCGATGACAGGGAGATCGAGATCTGAATCTCGGTCGGGTGTGATGAGGTTGGTTTTTCCAAAATGGTTTTCCACTATCCCTTCACACAAATGCAGGTACATTTCCTATAAATATAACATTCCAAAGCTCTGAAACCATTAGCGTAATTAGTATACAAGCATATTGGCCAAACAGGTAGTAAGACACGGTGCTAAAAAATTGCCAATAATAATACTTGACAGTTTATGAACTGAGTCACTCACCGACTGCAGAAAGAGACAGTGAAGGCCTTCTTAAATCTCGAATGTCCCACAAGTATATGAAGGTGTCTATGGAGCATGTGGCCAGAATGTTGGGGTCAAAGCGGTGCCAATTGAGATCAGTGACCACTCGAGTATGCGAGCGCAGGTTGTGAGTAGCCACAAAGTCCACACCATGTTGCCAGGTGAATATCTCCACCCTCTGATTGGTCTGCCACACAATAACAAGACAAAAACAATTATTTGTTTTAGCAGAGTGTCTGGCTAAACTATATTTTAAGATTCGCTAAATTTTTCCAGTTTTTCCAGAACCAATTTCAACTTTTCCGGTCAATATAATATAACAAACGTTATTTTATTAAGATTGCAAATTTATGTAATAATATTTTTAGACAGACACAGAGACATAAAATTCTGTCACTTTATTAAAGGGGTCAGCAATCTTTTTGGGCCCCGATCGATTTTTACATTTATCAAAGGTGCCATCGTTTCTCTACTCTACTTTTAATTATTAATTTTTCTATACATCTTATATTTATTTATTTCTCAAATTCAATATTTCCTCAAATACTTCTGTCCCTGCCTTTATAGAAAATACATAAAATATACACCCCATTTATCCTGAATGTTAGCAGTCTTACCTTGATGGATTACATACACTATGACCCTATTTTATAATTTGCACCATAGTGGAATAATGCAAGGCATGCTTGCCTTTTCATGAAAATGTAGTTTTCTTACCTGATCAATTGAAAATTATTGCGAGATCGACCTATTGCCAATTCCTGGGTTAAAGGATTTCAGCCTACAAGCGATGGACTATTGGGCGGGATCTAATCTAAGTTATATTTCAGTTAGATCATATTCAAAGTTCACCTTTTACCCCAATACAGTTGTGAGATACCTTCTTTTTTTTAGTTTCTTCCTCTTATTATAACATAATAAGTTCTCATATATCCATGACTCAACTTTGGTTATGTAAACAAGGTAGAGGGGTAGCAAGGTGGCGCCGTTAATATCAATGTTGACTTTGATAATTTAGAATTAGTAATAGGCACAACTGTGTTAAAAGAGATTAGCAGTGAGTATTAACTGCAGAAAAAATGTTATTTGGCTAAATATTGTAAATGAAAGTTGCATATTAGTTAAGTGAATGTGTGAAATACCATAAATTTGATCAAATTCCCTGACTTTTCTGTTGTTTTCAAGGTCACTGGACACCCTGTTTGGTTTCTCCTGACCCGATGAAAGAACAAGTTTAGGTTATGCTACTTACTGACAGCTTATCAGGAACTCTAAAGCAAAATTGATGCTTACTTTCACCTTCCAGGATTATTTTCCTAACATATTCAATCTGAACAAATGGTTCTAAATCCAGACATTTGATGTTTGTAGATACTATCAAAAACTTATCCTAAATACTTCCAAGGGAATGACAATAATCATAAACAGTTAAGTTAATTTATCATTTAATGAAAGTGTACAAACTGGATTTCCAGTCATACTTCTTGCATTTGCCAAGAATTAAAATAGAGAAGACGTTTTACTAACTGAAATTATGTGTCAAACTTTATCTGCAGTAAAATTAATTACATTTATTGGTTCAATCTTAAAATGTCACCTTAATAATTCAAGAGCACATGAAAATTATCTCATGGGGGCTTGTTTTCATTAGATTAATACCAAAATATATTAATAGTTAGTGAAGAAGTATGTTTAACCTTTTCATTGAATAGCCCGCATGCTAAGTCAAATTTTGTGGTAACGTCAATAATAATTAGTTTTATGATAAGATTAAAAGAAAACTGCACTGGTTCTTAGTTTTACTGGGTAGTGGCTGGTTAACCGAGGTCAAGATTTTTTCTAACAATTGACTCTTACTACCCTTTTAGATTATACACTACACCATGTATTAGGGATGAGGAGGGTTTAATGTAGAGGAAGTGTACCCACATTTACATGGAAGGAGACTAGAAAACCATTTAGGGGAAACTACCTTCAGTGCACCCAACCAGGATTCAAACCCCTATCTTCCTATCATTGGCAGTCTAGTCTAACACAAGAGTGATGCCTTAGACCAAGTGGACATTGAAGCAGGTAATGCAAATGGTGATATTGACTTTGCGGGATTAGAGCATGAGAACTTTCAGACTGTATTGATGGCATCTAGAGAAAGATTGAGACAACACAAGAAAATATCCAAGATTTGATTGAGGTGGATGAACGAGATCCTAAATTTCAGCTTCTGACAGAGGAAGAAATTGCCACCGATGTTATTGAGGATTCTCCTATGGAAGAAGATCCAGATAATGACCTAAATGAACTACAGGAATCTAAAATAAAGAATAAACTCCTTAGTTAGACAAGAAATGGCATTGATGCAGTAATCAATTATGTTGACTCAACAAATCAACAACTGTGGAGGTATTATGAACACCTAAGAACTGTGAGAGAGATCCTAGAGGTCACTTCAGACAAAACTTCACAGCTTCTTCAAACCTTAATAACCGTGTTCAAAAACAAGTAAAACTTCCGAGTCTTATATTGATGTATAAATATATTGTAATTTTATAATTTTTAAATATAGGCTCTACAGTCATATTTTTGTATTTGAATTGTTAGTACCTATACTAAAACAATTTTTGAGTGTGTTCTTTATAGCTTTTTTTTTGTCTTTTAGGGCTTCCTTTATTCAGATGAACTCTCCTCCAACTAATATGGATTTGATAGAGGTTACCATAGTTACAATGCCATTTGTAGCAGTGACTTTTTGATAAATCTTTTAACAACAACAACAAAATCTGGAAAAAATTGTAAGCCCTATACTCAAATTTTGTAAATTAAGTATTATTATGACTAGAATTAATATGATTGAAAATGTTATCATTATAAGTGCATCATGATGTTCATACACCATTACATCGGTAATTGTTTATTAAAATTTTAGCAATCTCTTAATCCCTTAAACTGTAATTTTCTAAAGTAGGCTATTATAGTTATATTTTGAAAGTGAAGAGTTTTATATTATATAATAAATGTTTTCTTATATTACACTTGTGTCAAATAAATAATAAAAGCGGCAGGAAAAGTTTTGAGATAGTTATGTTCAATCATGAGATAAGTGCAACATATATCATTGATATTTCCTGGAACAGATATCGAGCAAACAATAACGATAACAAAGTAAATAAACACACTCACATTTAAGATCTCATTTTACCCCCACACTCTATGGATAGCACCTCACTTTAGAAAGGCTTTTAATGAGATTAGAAAAGTAATGTTGATACAGGTTTATATTTCCCTCTGCAGCTGTTGCAAATAGAGCAACTTAGTCGTATTTGTATGTTTGATTTTGTTATTATGTATAGCTAAAATGTAATAAGCTTGCTGTGTTTTAAGCTATTCTCACCTGTCTAGGCTTTCCATTAAGGCTAAATAAATAGCATATCAAACACGCTATTTTCCCATCATGTCATTATATAATATAGAAAAAGTAAAGAATATTTCATTATAAAGTGATCATAAATATCCATTATATGATTTTTTTTAAATAGCAAAGTGCTGTGTATATATAGGTCTACAAATATATAGCTATAAAAGAAAATAAATTGTTTCCTTTGATCCAATTTTTAACACAACAGCAATAATTCACCTCCTATTAAAATACTATTCCTGGTACAGTTTGCAAAATGTGACCAACTCACTGTTCCCGTTCAATAAATGGCATACTTTTAGTGAATGGCACTGCAGGCTTGCCAATAGGTGTCATCTCTCAAATACTCACAGATATGGCACAAAGTTCCTTATTGGCTGCATTTGGATTCCATTCTGCGGAACCTACTTCATATTTGCTTTGGCGGGGAACTTTATGGAGTGTGTCTGATGTGTCATCTAATTTTTTGATTGCAAGGCATCTTCGTCTGTAATCAAGATATACTTACTCTACATATTTGTGAGGTTGTGAGGGCCACTATGAAAATTCAGGTTGGTCCTAAACTCCCAGCTTCGGGCTGGCAGCCCCCACTAATAGCTACTCTTTTACAGTGATTGGTTAAAAACAACGTCCATAAGTTTAATACTCAAATATAGATAGTTTATGAAATTAAAAAACTTTTTATTAGAATTACTTATTTGATATAATTTATTTTCATTTCAAAGATATTTAACAACCCATTTTTAAATTTGGGAAAGCAAAGCCTGTATCAATTCATTTTAGAAAATAAACTTAACTTTACATTGTACCTGCTTCGGTGGTCGCATGGCCTAAGGCATTATTCTTGTAATAGACTAGACTGTGGATGAGAAGTATACCGAGGTTCGAATCCCAGTAAAGTGTAATGAGGTTTTTTTTCAAAATGTTTTTCCACCCTCCCTACACACAAATGTAGGTACACTTCCTCTAAATTTAACCTTACTCATCCCTAACTTATTGGCATAATTATTACATTAATCTTAATCTGCATGTAGCCTGAACAAACTCCGGATATTAAAAAACAGACTAAATCATAAATTAGGTTTTATAGGCTTGTCGACACAATGAGATCATAAAAATTTCCGATAATGTATCGAATTAAAAATCACACAATTTTTCATTCATGATATGAACAGTTATCTGGATTTAGCATGGCCTTGTTAAATTTGATTCATTATGTATTAACTTAAGTTTATCTTCACTTATCATAAATAATAAGTCAATGTCATAATATAAGAGCTTACAGTTTGATTGTAGAAGGAAGCCTGTTAGCCCTATTTGAAGACTGGGATATCATGTTGCCAAAATGGTGGAAATAAAAATATTACCTACAATTATAATAATATCCACATTACAGCAAATTGTGTTGCATGTCATCCCCCCCCCCAACACACCTGATGAGTTTGGATAGAATGAAACCTAATTCAAGGGATTGGCCGGTAACGGTCGATATTCTTCAAGAGGCAGCCATTACCTCTTTGTCCAATGGCAGCAACGAAGTGTGAACTGTGTTCTTCTTTTCCTTATAAAAGCCATATTGTGTTTGTTCCTATTATATGTTTCCATTCACCTTTCCTCTACCTTCTTTCAAATATGATGAAATAATGAACATGATCTTTTTGAAATAACTTTTCAGTTAGTAAATCAAATAATAATGTCATATTTTAGTGACTTGCAATCAATGTTGGTGGATGAAATTGGGCTTCATGTAAAAAAAGCAAGGTTTAGCTTTTCAGATTCAGGAATCATGATATAAACAACTGATACACATCCAAAGATATTTACACTTTTTTTCCCAAACTTAGCAGCGAAAGAATTAATAAAATGTGGTGATATTTTATATTATAGTGAGCATAAAACCAACTTCATTAATGTAGACTGGCCCAATCTGTGAGATAGCTACCAGTATTTTTGATCAAGGAAGGATTTATGTATAGGCCTAGTAGGCGCGTGCCTACGGCGGCAGATTTTAGGGGTGGTAAATTATTAATAACAAAAGAAATTACATATTGCCTCCCTACTAGTTAAAATAATCGTATGGCTTCATCATGTGTGTGAGTGTTGTGATTTGCCATATCTGCGTACCAACATGACAGAGGATCACCTTAATTCACTGGCAATTGTTTTAAATGAAGATCACTTAATGAATAAAATAGTTGTCTGGCATCATCGACCAGTTCGCTCTGTATAAATCAAGGCGAAAGATATTCACTATTTTATTATTGTGTACATGCTAATATTTAATTTGTAGTAACATGTACAAAAGTCTATTAATGCAAACTTTATATTGTTACTTAGTTAAATAATATTTGAATTTGTATGTTGTGATAGTGTAAGAGTATTTATTTCAAATTTTTAAGCAGACTCTTAATACTTTTAAAACCTCATTACAATAAATAATCAAATATTATAAGCACTTTTATACACGGTATATTATGTGTGTCGGTGGATGAGGGACGGTAGCGGGAAAACAGGGATTTAGAAGATTAGAGATTAAGGTAGGAAAAGTGGGCGGCAAATTATCTAGCGCCTATGGGCGGAAGTGTCGTAAATCCACCCCTGTGTTTGATTGTAATATCCAGTTGAGCCAACATTACTGGTGGTCCACAATTGTTAACTTATCAATAGGTACTTTAGTAGCATGAGGTAGGGTAAATCAACAAGCACAAGTGACAGGAATTATATTCAAAACCCAAACAATTAGATGACGAATTTAAGCACATGCATCTGAAATTGAAGCAAAGTCTGCCATATCCTTAATGACTTAGATCTAATTACTATTTGTCCATGAGAACAAATTGGCAGACTAAGGAATCTAAAATTAGAATAATTTCACGTGTCTAATTTGAAAGAACATGCTAGAGAAAGTCTAATTCTCATGGTAAGGGCTTTTTAGAGAATACAAACATATTTTTGTGTGGTCAACAATGATAAAATTCAACCAAGTTATTTCTGTTTATATAAGTATGTATAAAAATTGAGTTACAGGTAGTATAATATCACCTGATATATGAATATGGGAAAGGAGATCTAAAGTAGCCCCATGACTTCTTTGGTGCTGACTAACAGCTCACAGCTGACGGCTTTGAAAAGTTACCAGACTAAATTATGTATCCCTACGCCGAGCCATATGATCTGCAAAAAACATGTGTTTAGCAGCTGTCAACTTTGACAGTCAAAATTTAGATATAAACCTAAATATTAACTGTCAGAAGTTTGCTGTGAGCTGTCAGTCAGCACCAAAGAAGCCACGGGGTTACTGTACTTGCTTTTATAGGTGAAAAGTGAACTTTTATTTTATTATGTTCTACTCAACTCAAAAAGTTTCTCTAGGGAGGAAAACAACTAATATCACAATATTTATAGATTTTAAGAATACAATTTTAATTTATATTATTTAAAAAAATGGGGATAAACTGAGTATTAGAAGTCCCTCAGTGATTTAATCTTAAGAACGATAAGTAGAAACTTTAATGCACGATAACTTACCCAGCCAAAAGAACATAGACACCCGTCCAATCAACAGCCATTGCGCTAGCCTATAGAAAATAAATTAAAGACCAAAAGTTAAAGGAGAAAGTATGTTTGCTGTACACAACTATTAGCTAAATCAGGGTTGACTCGTGGATTGTTTCCAGGGACAGCAAGGCTTGACATAATTGTACTACTAGTAATATGAATTGTTTCATTCCATTCTGTACTAAACTTAGCTTTGCAAAGTCAATTTGTTATTGTTTTTTAAGCATCGCGTCTTACTACCTGTTAAGGTTATATGGCTATGTACTAATTACGATAATGGGTTAGGGATGAGTGAACTTGAATTTAGGGGAAATGTACCAAAATTTATGTGGAGAAGAGTGGAAACCTGTTTAGAAAAAAAAAACCTCAGTGACTTACACCCAATCGGGGTCAAACCATAATCTTCCCATCATCAGTAGTCTAGTCCATTGCGAAAGTGACGCCTTAGACCATGCGGCCACCAAAGCGGGTTATTTACTAATTGCATTATTTTTTGTTTGGTTGGTCAAATGATAGTGAGGTAGAGGGTACAGTTTAAAAGAAGTCTTGTTTGCTATGGGAACAAGAGCTTCTATCGAGCTAAACATATTTGACTGTAATAAGACAATTCAGGAAAAGGGGTGAATGGAATGGTAGTATGTTATACAGTCTGTTATGACACCATCAAAGACTTTGCCTAAATATGAGTGATTGAAGAATGACCCTGAGTATGGGATGAATCCTGAATAGCTTTGTGGTATAGTTATTGAATAAAATATATATGTTCAAGTGAATAAAATAATCCTTTACGTGTTATGAATTACAAATTAGACCAAGATAGTCACCCATGTCTGAGAAAATTAAATATTTCTGCTGGTTTAGAGATTGTGTCTTTTAAGGAAATACGGAGAAATATGGCTGATTGATACCCCGTGGAATAGTTGCATAAGTTATTATTTTTCCAAATTTGAAATTTGTGTTAATAATTAAAAATTATTTCCCTTATATGCATCAAATGACATTAATAATACTGTTCAGTAGTGTTATATTTGATAAAAAAGATATTAAAAAAAATTGTTTGCATAGGCCTACCTACTAACTTAGACCATAACATTTTGTGATAGTGTTTATAGTAAAAAAAACAATAGCCTTAATTTAGTAAGCTTTTCTTTGAATTACTATTAAATATAAATGAAAATATTAAAAACAGGTGATAGTTTCATTTACTATCAATGGATTCGTTTTGATTCTCAAACCTAAGTTTCTATCTATGTGCGATTGGTTTTCTATGGACATTCAAAGCGACCTTTGTTAGGAAAAATTAAGTTGAGCCAACCTCTACAAATAGTTTTAAGGCCCTGACAAAGACTCAATAAGTTCTGCATCCTTATAGTCCATAATAGTCCTTAGAAATGAAAATCACATCTACACAGTACCGGTATCCGTAATCACGTGACCATGTCAACCAATGAGAAAGTTGGAAACAACGTCCAATAAAATGCTTAGAAAGAAAATTTTCTAGAGCTAGGCCCAGGCAAGCGAAGCAGACAATATCCCAGCAGAATAATATTATAGGCCTATAACATAAGTAACTACTCAGCATACCGGTACTTTCATAAAACGTTCAGGATATTTCAGAACTAGCTCAGTCCATACAATTATTTTATAATTTTGTATTTGTTTCCATAGCAACAAATCCTTTGGCTGTCATTGGTGCCTTTATTTTGATGCACATGCACGCTTACTTTGGTGTGACTGGTAGTCTTTAGCCATCCGTATCGACTAGTCCTTAGAAAGTTAAAGTTGAGTTAACTTCTACGGAGTGGTAAGGACTATGCCTATGGAATTAAGGATATGGACTCTGTCATTAGTAGAATCTATTAGTGTGAAGCCAATCACTTATGGAGTACAAAGCACCTTGCAGATAAGAAGTCTGTAGTTAGGCCTTTACGGATCAAAACTTTGTGGCCAGAGTTATCTGGCACTTTGAAGTGGATCTCTCCTCGAGGACTACAGAACTTACGGAAACTTGGTATGTAGAGGGAATGAAGCAACGTTTGTGGACCATTACGAAAGAAGTCATTACACTTCAGTTCAAAACTATAGAACTTAAGTATAAATATTTAGTGATTGCAATCAAATCTTTAGTAGCATAACTTGAACACACAAGTATAAGACTTGAATAAAAACATTTAGACATACAACCTTATAAGCCTTAAGATTTTTATCAACAATTTATTAACTAGGGTTGTAGAGAAAATATATTTAGAGAACATTGGAATAGTACTAACCTGTAAATCTCTATGTTCAGCGACTGTAAATTCGCTGCTCCATCTAGTCGCCATTGTATTTTGCAGGTGACTCATGAGTGAAACTTCGGTGTTAAACAATTATTAATATAGTAATAATTAAAAACTACATTAATGCATCGTTTTAGGCTTATAGTGGATTAAATAAGGGTGCTAGTGAACGTTTTCTTTGCGTTGAATTTAATCCACGTGAACAATTAGACAAACATTTAGCCTTTTGATAGTCATTTCATCAACATAAAAATAAACATTTGCAGAATGCACAGTTACTGCAAACAGTTTTGCCAACAGTCTAGTCGTTGGAAAAAGTACTCCTTTTTTATTTTACAGGTACTCTACGGTCAGAAACACGAAAGTGGCGGGAGTTTAGGTGATGGCTAGCAGAAGGTTTTTTATTGTAAACACTGGCTGGAAGTATTATTGAATGATGAATCTGTTTGGTAGCAATTTTGATTGATAATGTAGGCATAGTATTACCAAGCCAATAAAATGTATTTCCAAATGGGATGACATTAGTTACTTTCAGCGAATGTTTGTAAAAGAACCTTCTGCTATCTATCACTTATAGCCTACCTACAATAAGAAGGGTTATGACACCTAGGAAAAACACCATGTAAAGATCCATTCGCCATACCATTAACATGATACTATCTGCCAGATCATACTTTGAGCTGTTGTTACTTTTGGTAGTCAACATTTGCAAGAACAATTTGTTTTTAATTTTAATCATATTTTATTTTATCCATTTTCCCATAATTAAAACACAAACTTATGAAAATAAAATGTTTAGATGTTTCCTTTTTTCATGGAAGCGGCGACTGTGGTTGATTTAAAAATACTTTTCAAACGATAGTTTTTAAAATGTCCCACTTACTTCATAAATTAAGCTGACGAGCCAGCCAGCAAAAACAAGGGTGCCTGATAACGTCACAAAACCTTTTTACGGCTGTGTTGATCCGCTGTTTACAAAAGTTTTAATTTGAAAACTAATATTTTGTATGGCTCTTTCTCTAAGTTACAAAACTCTTAAGTTACAAAAAAAAATTTTTTTGATTATTTTGGTAGCTTGTTATAACAAAATAGTGACAAAACAGTTGGAGTGGCAATTCTTAATTGAAAGGGAAAACAATTATTTAGGTATGGACAAATAAATATCATTACTAGCATTAACTAACCATTAATAACATACATTTAAGAAATTAAAATCTACACTAGTCTACACTAATATTATAAAGAGAAAAGATTTGATTTTTTGTTTGTAATGGATAAACTCAAAAACTCCTGGACCTATTTAAAAAATTCTTTCACCAATATAATAGTAATAATAATAATAATATATAGCACCGCGTCTCACTACCCGTTCGGGTTATACGCTTTAAGTACTAATTACTCTAATGGATTAAGAATTGGGAAGGTTGAATTAGAGGAAGTGAACTCACATTTGCGTGGAGGTAGAGTGGAAAACCATTTAGGAAAAACCACCTTCAGTTCACCCGACCGAGATTCGAACCTTGATCTCCCCGTCCTCAGTTCACCAATATAAAGCTACATTATCAGCAAGTAACATAGGCTATATTTTATTTTGAAAATTCAATTTATTCCTCATAAAAATGTCAATAGTTGTATACAAGGTATAAAAAAATTGCCTAAAATATACTTTCTCCGCGTGCGCTGCAAAAACTATTGGTATTACATAAAAAAAACCATACATATTGAACGTTCTCACTAATGTGAACAAAAAAGGTCCGCGAGACAATATATGTAATTATTATTATTATTATTATTACCACCGCGTATTACTACCCGTTCGGTTTATATGCACTTACGCTAATGTGTAATGGTAGGGTGATTGTGAGATGAAATGAAGGACCTACAGCTTAACGTGGAATCCGAACCACGGTGGAGGCCTGGCATTCCACGCATTCACAAGATATCTTGTCAGAGGTGAAGGAAGGGTTTGGAAATCAGATAAATCTGTGCCGGGACCGAGGATTGAACCCCGGCCGCCAGCACAGAAGTCTGACACCTTACCCCTAGACCGCCAGGTCACCTATATGTAATTATTATAAAGTCCGCACCGTAGGAATTGTTTTCTGAAAGGCCTTTTTCCCTACCAGAAATCTATTATATAGTAGGATATTGGTAGGAAAAAAGACCTTTCAGAGAGTAATTCCTACCATGAATGGAGTATAGTAGTAATGTTACAATAAACTTTTTTGTTGAAATCAGTCAACTAAAACACGGATGCGAACAAAAAGTGATTATATCCGTATCATGATATGAATTCTTATCCAAATCAATTATTTAATCAAAACCTTGATCTCCCTGTCATCGGCAGTCCAGTCTACTGCAAGAGCATTGTGTTAGACCACGCAACCACTGAAGCGGGTGTGATGGGTAGCTAGTATGTTATAAAATAAGAAATTATGTATCACTGCCAATGATTTTGCCCAGAGACATCTTTTTATTTACGTCTATTTGGTCTTACATAGGGTGGGAGTAAAACAAAAGTTATAAAAAAAATGTTATGCATTTTATGGATGGCGCCTAAAAATATTTATATGTTTATTATATCATTATTTCAGTATTAAATATGAACTGGATCCTATAATTTAAGTCACAGGGCAAATATGACCATACAATAATTAAAATTGAAAATGTTACCAGGTAAGCCTATCATAACCACAAAGCACACACATTTTACCCAATTTTGTAAAAAAAAAAATTTATTGGCTTTGAATATCCAAAATTAGATAGGAAGTGTTTAAATCCAAAACATAATAAAGAGTAGAAACTACCATTTAATATTGACTAGATTTCACAGTAGTATTGAACATTTTATATTTAAAAAAATATTTCAAATTAGGTTTTACTTACACAAGTTTGTGCGTTCACTTATTTTCTAAAGTATATTGTTTACTTTTTTTAAGATTTACTGAAGGCAAACATTTTTCTTAGAAATATTTTAAATATGCACACATTTCATTTGGTTCTTGACAAATTTGTCACAACAAATATCCCTAAGCTGGCTAAATTTTTCTCCATTCTCAAAGCTATCACACAAAACTAGAGTGATTCCACTAGCAAATAACTATTTTAACCTGGAGGTTGAGTTTCTGGTTATATCATTTGTCTATGCACTAGGTTTATGATGTTTATGAAGAAAGAAATATTTTTGTTTTCTTTGTCATCTCATATATCATTGTATCTATTTGTTACCATAAAATATTTTAATTTGGAGTTAAAACATTGTTAGAGGTGGACTGGACAACCAGGAGAAATTCCAGTGGGTCAGTTTGATTTAAACTAAAGTGGTAATGGGCTAAAATGCTTGCCTCAGGACCGGATGGGTGGATGTTCGTTCGTGGGTTACACAGTTTTTTTTGAGCAATTAAAATCAGTAGCACAACTTTCTTCAGATAATCAATAACTAGCATGAGCATTCCTCTTTACCTTCATATAAGAAGTTTCATAACTTCCTTTCCCTTCTTTCTTAGTGACATGACAAAGTGGTTGTAGACAAAGGGAGTATGAGATTAGAATTGAAAGAAGTTCCAGACAATGTCACAAACCGTTGTAATTTTTTTTTTTGCACTGCATCTTATTACCTGTTCAGGCTATACACAACCATAGACTATTGTCTAGTAAGCTGTTTGGCCTGACATTTTCTCGCTGACCAAGGCAATCATATTTGTGGTGCCATGCCTTTTGGAACTTGTCAGTCCACCCCTGAATACTGTTGAAAGTTTGTCCACAAGATGACAGTGGTGATGATAGTTATTGCGACAGATGTGCAGTATACACAAGAGATAAAGACAAACATAGCAATGACCAAAGCTGTTTTCAACAAGAAGAGGATACTACTGACTAGCAAACCGAACCTGCATATTATAAGGAAGAAACAGGTGATTATACAACTGGATGGGTTACATGAGAAGAAATGGCTTATCGAGTGGTCACACAAGGCAAAGTGGAGGAGATGAGGTCTAGGAAGGCCAGGAACACAAATGATTAATACCTGCTTCGGTGGCCGCATGGTCTAATGCACTTCTCTCGTGTTAAACTAGATTGCAGATGAGGGGGAGATTGGGTGCACCGAAGGGGATTTTTACTAAGTAGATTTTCACTCTCGCTTTCTCTTTATACAAATATTGGTGCACTTCCTTTAAATTAAACCTTATTAATCCCTAACACATTAGTGTTATTAGCACATAGGTGTATAACCTTAACAGGTAGTAAGACACGGACCAGTGCTTAAAAAAAAGATTGTTGACCTCTAACAAGGAAAGAAAATGAAATTTCAGGATCTAAAATGAAGCTTCTGTTAGGGCATGTTGGAAGACTCAAATTTAGACGAGGCAATGGGCCCCTTCGAAAGACAGAACACATTATCACAATGTTTTATCCAAAGATCACAACTTATGCTTAAAATTATGACTGAAAACTACAACTAAAATAAAACCAAAAGATACAGTTTAGTTATACACTGTATTTTATTTAAATAAACAGTGAACAGAGATAATACAAAACTTCACAAAACTGACTATATTTTGTGACAAGAATGATGAAAGTGAAATGAACAATAAGATGGAACTTAACCCTTTGACTCATGTTATGTACATATTCTTCTACGGATACTTTGTTTTTTAATCAAATAGTTATGGATCAACATCTCTAAAAGCAGTCTTGTTACTTTTAGCCACTATCACTCAAACTTATATAAAAAAATGCATATGTATTATACAACATTGGAACAGTTTTAACATAACAGGAGAAAAAAGACAAAATAAATTAAAAATCCTTTACAATGAGGTAACTAATAACAAAATATAACATTTGGGTTACACAAACATTTACTATTTAGTTAGAATAACAACTCTGAAATAAATTCATATGAATTGGATATTCCAAACACAATGATACATAAATATAGTTCTGTAGTTTTTACCACTAGTAGTTAGTTGTAAGTCCAACATACTATTATATTGCCATAGGTACTGGCATAATTAACATGACATATTTATAATGATAACATTACATTTTTGTGAATATTAATTACTGTATTTCATACATAAAAATGTATTATATATTACATATATATATTATTTTGATTTCATACAAAATATCCATTTATTTTGACCAAAAAATTCAGACAATCTGAACATCAAATTGGTTACTGCAAAGGTGTCAATGCACATACACACAAAACTTTTTAATTGTTTCAACATATACACATACATTATAATGTTCATCATTTGCTTTTAAAAATCTTTAGTTTATTGCATACATTTGATGAAAATACTCAATTAAAACTTGAGAGAAGCCATTCAATATATGATTTCTTACACTTTAATCTCTTTTGTCAATTTGTGACTTAATATTTAATAAAATTGTTGTTTCTTTCTAAGATAATATGGAAGAATTTACATAGTTTAAAACATGTATGGACTTGATATCATTTTCCTCACTAAACAACAATGTTATGATCAGAGCAAACACTAGTACAGAACTACATTTTGTAGTTTGGCAGTGTAACAAAGAGGTCGAGCTAAAATTCTTATTTGCTCCGCCAAGCAGGCTCCTAATGTGGCAAGTGAAAAACTTCAAAACTGTTGTGAGTGTGAATGATGGAACGGGGAGCCATGTTTGAATGATATTTATTCATATATTATAAGATGATGTATCAAAAGTAAGTTTTTTTATTAGTATGTTCCAGTGTCAATCCAGCCTATGTGATTTATCAACTCTCCAAGTGAACAACGAAAATATAAATTAAACATCATAAACCTAGTGCAAAATACAAATGATATACCCAGAAACTCAACCTCCAGGTTAAAATAGTTGCGGTCCTTTTGGCAGCTTTAAGTCCTTCAACACTAGGATTGCTGCAGTTGGTCCTATCATCACCCAGCAGTGACACTAGTGAAGCCATGTTGAAGGACTCAAGCTGGCAAAAGGAACACGAAGAAACCCCCGTAAGGTTGAGTGTCTGTTTCTTATGTGTATGTGGCCTAGTGGTACAAGACACTGCAATTAGGAGTAAGTCATCCTTGATACAGCCAAGGAATCAAAAACAAGACTCTTAAGTTAAAAGCCTGCTACGCTGTCTGTAGAATCAGCACCGACTGAAATTTTAATTAAATAAACTCACATTAGTACAATTGACTCCTTAAGGCGAAGGAATTGAGACACAAGACCATCCAATGCCATATTATTTCTTGTTTCAACACATTGGTGTTTATAGAGCTAATCTGTTAAATTTCCATTATTTACCATGAATTAGCAACAGGATTTTCTCATGTATGGGAAAAACTATTACTATCCCTCTAAATTAGGAAATTTCTCAACTAGTATATATTTTGGTGTGAATATTTCTCACATTTTATATGAATTAAACTATTAATGTATTAAATACCATGCTATCATGAACATTGTTACACTTAACTCTTAGATGGTACCTAGCTTGAAAACTATAATATCATTTTTGAACTTTAAAAGTGCAAAACGGCAAGCTAAGTTTTTTATTGCTATATAAATAATTTGTAAATAAAGGTTTGTTTTAAGTAGGTATTGCAAGTACATCTTTGTCTTTAATTTACATTTAAACATACCTATAAGCGATATCAAAATTACATTACTGAAGTGTACACTGCAATAACATCATCATAGGTCTCAAGAAAATCACTAATATTGTCTGTAAAAAAGATTATCGGATTTAAATATGGTGTAAAAGTCCACCTTAACATTCAGGCTTGCCAGACAGGTGTTCTGTAGGCATCAATTCCCACCCATATCTTTCAGTTAATAAATGTAACTGATGGATTACAACAAATAAGATTTCGATAAATTTGTTTTATATTTAACAAATTAATGTTGTAATGACTTGTAAAACAAGTTCAAACTGGCCATGAAGATGATAATAATTGCTAAGATATAAAACATAAGAGTACAATGCACGTTTTCTTGACATAGTCACAATTTAAACACCATTAGTAAATTTATTTGGTTATGTATCTAAGGCGATAATAGAATATTGCTCATTTTCTGTATACGATTGAAACAAAACACCTCTGCAAAATAATCGCATTTATTATAAATAGGTTATTCTTAGTTAAAACTTGATAAGAAATAATTCAATCCAATACAATAAAATAGCTAGAAATCAGATTTATGAGTTACGAGAACACTTAAAAAAAAACACCATTTAAGAACATTGGGGTGGATATGTAGGGAACATAAGAAAAGGAGTGTTTTTCCAGTTTTTATAGCTAAACTTTTTTTTTGTAAAAATAAGTCAAATATTACTTCTATACAAAAAGAATTTAATTTTCTTCACATGGCGATATCAACAGTTGTTGAATATCTGTCAAGAGCCTTGTGGCATTATCTAACCTTTTTAAATGAAGGGAAAAAGTTTTCATTAAATTCCAGGACACTCATGACATATTCAATAACTAATGAGGTCAACATGTGAAGAAAATTAAATTCTATGTTTGTATAGAAGCAATATTTGATTAGTTTTTCTATAAAAATTGCAAAATTATCGACTTTTTCTCGCGTTCCCTGCATCTCCAACTCAAGGTTGTCACAAACTTACAATGTTTGTGATAATCTTTTTTTTTCTTCCAGAAAATAAATCAATAAAACATAGGGTGGTTAAACAAAAAATATTTTTACTTTTAAGATCTATTGTATGGTTGAAAAAGGTTGAGCAAATAGTGCGAGATGGAATCAAAATGGACAGCGATACAGGACAAAGTGAAAAGAACTGTTTACACTTCACACTGAAACCATGGTTTACACATCTAGAGAATTGTATAATGTATTTCACACTTCCTCCTGGGTAACCGATAATTTCATAAAATACAAACATCACCAGCAGTAAAATTGTTAGATGTGCTTCTGTTTTTAACTGCATACATTGTTTCTTATTTTTGACTATATTAATCTTAACTTTACCTTATTTCATTTATAAAAATAAGTGGGTTAGCATTGTATTTTGATGAGTATTTCTAACTTTATGTCGTTGTTCAGTTTTACAGTTGAGAAGTTGATGTAGCCAAATTTTCCAACAATGATTTATTTAAAAAACATAGTTTCATCTTTAAAGGAGAAAAAATTTGAAAATTTTGAAATATATGGGAGTCAAATTTTGTTTGTCTAAAGTGGATTTTGAAAGAAATTGCATTCATGCAATGTAGTCTGTAATATAATAATAATAATAATAATAATAATAATAAACTATTTTAGATAATACGTACATTATTTTTGTAGAATTCACATAGTAAATATTACAATTTTTACTAGAATAAAAAATGGTTGCATGAAACAAAGTGACTCAGGGAAAGGGGAAGATGTGATTTTTACGTGATTCTTTGTAAATACGTATTTTATGACGTTCAAGGCATTACTATCAGCAGTTACATTACATAAAAAAATAATACAAATTGTGACATAAATAGAATACTAAATGTTTTGTATAGTAGTTAAAATGCCAGTCAGCTTGGCTTTGTAGAAAAATCACACCGTGAGCCAGGTGATAAGTTCAGAGATGATAAGAAAGGGGAGCATAATTCCACTTTAATTCACAAAGATTTGATCAGTAAATTGTTTGTCAAATTATCTGTATCAAAAGTTGATTTAAGGCTACTGATGGATTTGCACACATGTTCAAGAAAAGCAACTTTTGTTGAGGTTGTAAAGCACAAAATGTAGGCGAGAGGCATACACTTTCTTTAAATGGGGGAGGGGGGAAAGAGGACAGAACAGCACCCAACCATTTTTTCTAAAAAAATAATCAACAAAAGTTATTCTGAAATTATGATGCAACGACATTAAGCTCAGATAGATCTTGTTCTGTTCTTCGATATTAGAATGTTAAAAATAGTCACATAACTCTCCATGAAAGAGCTGCACAAATTAAAAATGAACGGTACAGGAGGAAAACGGGCAAGGTTCAATTCTGGCTCAAATTAATCTAGTGCTGCCATCTGTTAAACAATAAAGATACCTTTCTAATGTACTTTAAATCATGATTAAAAGAGATATGTCATATTTAACTTTAATTAAAAGAATAAAAGTTTTCGCTGGGGTCCTTATGGGTGTTTGGGATATAAAAACTGTTGTTCTGGAAAATATGTGTTATGTAACTTTTGCCTGTACCGTTCATATCCAAATACCTCCCTGCAAACATACATTATTAGAAACATTTGCTATAAAACTTGTTTCTATTCGCTTTTGATCCGATGATGGATCAACTCAAGAGAAAAACTCGCTTGCTTTTGGTATGATATTTCTGCTACAAAGATATTTAGCCCAAACAAAAGTTTTTTTTTATATTTTCACTATACCAACAGTCATGTTTAATATCAAATATATCAAATGTATAAAATGTAAAAGACACACATAGACATTTAAATAAAGATATTGTGTCACAAGGATGTACAAAAAAAAAATTGATATCCTAAGTATTTAAGGTACTTATCTCAGCGATAGTTAAAAAGTTTGCTAGAAATGATTTTAAGTGTAAGTAGATGGGGTCATTAAAAGTAATTAAAAAATTCTTCCACTACAATATCAGTCTTTTCAAATAATGTCTGCTCTGCCAACTAAATTTAGCCTTTCAAAGATATGAAATTGTAGAATACAATATTGCTTCACAAAGAAAAATTTAAAGAACAAATATATTTTTTAACAATGACAAATGTAAAATCTAGTCAACATGATTCTTACCTCCAGCAATATTTTTGATGTTTTTAGCCCATTTTTGTGTGTAGATCTTGAAAATGATAAAAAAAATTTAACATGTCCCAATTTTTTGTATATACAGTTTTTCAATATGGAGGGCAGTTTAGGGAATGGTTTTATGAAAGAATTAGGCATTGTTCACGATTCTCATGAATGGTGTTTATTTATTGTTGCATATGAATGTGACGTGGCACGAGAAAAAGGACCTTATCTTCACCGAGCAAATATTTTAGGACTGCTGATTATCAGGCCCAAATTTTGATGAAATCTTTTTGTTTTGAGCTATCAGTGACACTGCTCATAAGTATATAAACTCTGCTTACGATCCCCTGATTGCAGAAATGTATATTTTATAGGTCATTTTTTGCCAAAATAGATTTTTAGGTCATTTTTTTGTTTAGTAAGTCATTTTTAAGTATTTTTTGGAAAGAAAATTTAAAATTGTTAGAAAATGACTTTAAAAAGTTTATATAGGCCCATATGAATTATTCATGCTTTGATAAAACATGATTATTCAAACATCATATATTTTACCACACGCTTGTTGATTGAAGAAGATAAAAGAAGATAATGTATGAGTCCAAATGAACTTTGTGCCCCTTTATCTGCGTGCTTATGAAATCCATATTCCTGGTGAGACCTTCACTAAACCTTGGAAAGGGCTGCAGGGAAATGGGGAGCTATCACTTTTAAAGCGGTCTTTGTATTCCAATATTAAGTAGAACACATTATTTTAGCTGTCAAAAGATTTTAAATTCATAGTTTTCATTTATAAAGTGCACATTATATTTATTTGTTTGCATCATTTTTTGTGTATTTAGAATTCGGAGAGGATATTTTTTTCTAGAGTGTGAAATACTTTTATGTAAAATATGTGAAGTGAAAGTGGCTGGCATCAGGTAAAAGATCTAACCAACCAATTCAACAGCATATTAGTCACAAAAAATATGTCCGTGGTATCCAGAATATTGATAAAAAGAAAACCTCTCAATTATTACTTGCACAAAATACATTCATGAATCAAGAAAAATCAACATTTTATAAAGATGTGTGATGTTCTGGTATCTGCAAACATTCCTCTGTGGAAACTGAGCAATGTTAAACTAAAGGATTTCCTGGGACTGCATACGGGCCATTCTATCCCAGACGAGTCCACGAGGAAAATTTGAGATATTTTTGCTTACGTGTAAAATGTACATCTCAACCCTTGTAATAAATACACTATATCATGGAATTTCAATCAAATTTTTTAGGTTATTTTTTGCAAATTTAAAGTAATTGTTTAGAGTTTTTCGCGCCATTTTATAAGTCATTTTTTGGCAATTTTAAGGTCATCAAAATCTGAGCCCTCCTGATTATAGTGATCTAGGTTAGATATCATCACTTTAGATTATTGCAGCAAATTCTATCAAATTCTATCATTCTATCAAAACCACTAGAAAAAGGTTTCAGTTCATATTTTACAGCCGAGATAGCAGAGCAAACATTTTGATACTACAGTGGGAAAAGAGAAGTGAATATTTACCAGGAAGAAATAATTTAATCATGTTTCACTGGTTGAATCACTAACTCTTCTTCCACCTCTACATATGAAGCTTGGTTAAATTAAAAATCTCAATACTGCCTTAAATACAGAAGTTTTTGCCAATATAACAGATATCAAGTTGAAAGACAGAATTTTCATTGCGCTTCAAATAAGCAAACTTCCAAAAGATTATATGTATTTGCGGCGCAGCTACAAAATTCCGAACCAACAGCTTGGCTTTAAAACAACTGTACATGGATTTCTTGGAACAAGAAAGAAGTGTAAGTTTTACTACAATGGTATAAAGATTTAGGATGCCAAATGTTTTTTGAAAATTCATTTTCTGCTTTTACATTTTTTTATAATTTCTATATTTTTTCCTTTTCTTGATAATTTGGGAGCTGTGAGTGATGTACAAAAAGAATACTTTGTTAAGGAAATATTCACATGGAAAAGTGTTATCTAGGTCGCTGAAATATCTCCACGGTGGGGAATTACTGATGGTTTTTTAATGCCCAGCCTGCAACCAGTTACACCCACTTGTCTATTTACAATAGCATAAGCAAGCGCAGTACATGTTGGGAGGAGGAGATGAACATTATTCATCCCTTGCGTTTATGTAGTTGTGATGGCTTGCATTCAGCCAATCATAAACAAATACGGGCGCACTACTGTTTCCAACTAAAATAATTAGTTTTAAATTATTTAGTAAGAGTTATGAATTAATAACATTTTAATATATCAATATATTTAACTTGTGTTTGTAAACTTTAATGCGACTTTATTCCGGTGGAGTTATATTGTTTGAAATCATGTTGACAGATATTTTATTGTAGACAGTCTTTGTTTAAGCGGAAAACTAACACAGCGCGTTTTGTGAGTGAACATCCAACAAGAGGGTGCGACTTGTTTTGGACTAGGCATAAGTGGGATTGCAAAACGGACTATGAAAAAATATTTGTGGCAACCATTTTTAGGCACTATAAAGAATATTACTTTGTATGATAAATAAATTGATAAAGTTGTTGTATTTTAATATGAAAATGTTCATGAATAAGAATGCATATTATATTTATAATTGTAAACCTATGGTATTAACAATGATTAATTCATTTTATTTTGACGTAGACATGGTACACAAACAGTTGTGGCATTTTTGGAATCAACACATCAATTTCCTTTAGAATCAGCCACTTCCTGGAGGTATGATAGAAAAAAAAAAATTGTTGACTAGTGAAATTTCCAAATAATGGCATGTCCTATATGTTAACAATGTGTATTTAAGTAGTAAAATACTTATGAAGTTTTCCAAATAAAAAAATAAATAAAACCCAGCACAAATTTGTTACATTCACACTTTACCTCACCCAATATGGTGTACAGCAAAATTAATCAACTTGCCGATTAATTATTAGTCTGCATTTTTATATTATTTGTATTAGTCAGATATAAATAACTTTATGGATAAAATTATAATCAATATGTGTTATCAAAATATACAACCAGTTTATTAGTGTTCATATTTAGTACCATTTAATCGCTCCCCCCGCCCCCAAAGTCTTACATTTCTGGTTGGCAACAGAGGCTTTTTGAAAATATTATTTTAAAAATAACTTTTATTCACTAATCACCTCTCTTCAGAATTATTTTATTATATTTGGAAGAAGGTAAAGTAACGATGGATAGAAACATATAAAAGGTACAAACACAATACTGCAACTGGACAAAGATTTGATTTGATTAAAACAAATTATATGAGCTTTTATATGTGAATAAAATGATGATTTTCACTTTAAATAATTTATTCGAATTAAAATTATATATATATATTTTAAAGTTGGGACAATACTGGTCACTTAAGCTAGCTTTGTCACCATCGATTAAGTTGAGAAGAGACAGTCAGTAATAGGGTCAATGATTGTCTATGTAATCTTTTGAACTGTTCTGTTTAACTAATCAGAAAAATGTCTCCCGATGACTTGTAATTTGTAAGTTCCACGGCATAATCTTTTGCATTTGTTTTGGGGGTTTTGCTGCTAAATGATCTCGGTATTGTTTTAAGTTGACCATGTGACATTTTGTTTAGCTGGGTATTTGTTTCGTGATAACTATTGGTGTGAGGGCCAAATCATGCAGGGTCATTTTTTTTGCTGTTTCAATATGGCAGCTGCTCAAAAGTTGCCTTGCAACCCCCTCCCTCCTCTCCACTTCTCTCCCCCGATTAGTTCTGATAGAATGATTGGGCAGTAAGGATCGATTTTCTTTAAGAGGCAACCATTCATTACCTCTTTGTCCAATGGCAGAAACGTGGAGTGTGAACTGTGTTGTTTTCAGTGTAGAAGCCATATTGTTTTCGTACTTTTTATGTGTCTCAATCCATCTTTCATTTACCTTCTTATAAGAATTTATTTTTCTGTTTAACATGATCACCAAGGAAAAATATCAACGTCAAATCCAAAGATAAAACTATAGGAGATATTTCAATTTGAAATCCAAAGAGAAATCTCATGACCGTAGTAACGATAAGAACATGAAGGAGGCGAGTTCTACTGTTCACAATGTACTCTTAGATATGTCTTCCAGTGAAGGGTAGGGGGTTGAAGGCAGTAATAAGACTGGAACAAACAGCATATCATGATACAGTTTTAGTGGAAAGAAGAAATATTGCACAGGGCAGAAAAGATATCTTCTGGGTGGGAGTTGATATATATATATATAAAAAGTGGCCAAAGTACAAAATTATTTCCTATCTTTTTATCCTAAAATTAATATATCTGCCCTTCAATCTGTTTAAAGTTTTCCAAATAAAAACTGATGTATTATAAGAGTGGAGTCAGATTAACAGACACTAATTATTAGTTATAATTTTAACTTGTTACTAAGTAGATCTAATATTAATATAAACGAAATAAAATTGAAACTAGTTAACAATTGTTTAGCAAGTGAAAATTAACTTTGGTACAGGTTGAGCCATGGACTCGGGTATATTTAATTACTTATTGGTTTTTAGTGTCATTACTGGATATAAAGATTGTAATATTGAAAATGAATCAAATGAGCGGCATTAGTGATCAGCCGCACACTGAATTTTTTTCTCTTTTGCTAGTTACTGTAGGGTTAAAATGGCCACGTTCCTAATTAATACAAGTTTTGAACCAATAAGAAATGTAAAATTCATCCATTCAATTGACTTAAGCCCTTAAATCTAGTTGTAAGCATAGTGCAATTCACCATTTACAACTCTCCATTAATACAACACTATTCTCAACTCTTTACGATACTGTTTTTCTTTATCATACTTTAGATGCATATATGTCTCACTCCTTTTTCTAAAAGTGTTACAAGCAGTCAAGTAAATTTAATGTTTGTTCTATGTTACAGTTGGTATTACCAGCAGTATCATTATATGATTTTTCCCATACTTATTCTAGTGAAACTTATCAATAAGCCTTTCAAGGAATTAATCAGCAAATACTAGATCGCTTTAAACACACACACACACACACACACACATTGGTTTAATGGGTGTGATCAGCTGTCATAATGAGTCTTTTGATTCTAACACATTCTAAACCCTATTCTCAAGCTTAGCTATAAATATATTTCCTTTCTCAAATATCAAAAAATTATAATAGATAAAAATAATCAAAATATAGCCGTAATTAGTAAAAACCTTAGCTAACAGAATGTTTATTTTAAATAGCATGAAAGAGATGTGTTAAGAATGTTAAGATTCTGAACACAGCAAAACGATGTGATGGGTGTGTTTTAAAAATTATTTTACTCTACTTGGAACTTTCTTTTTGTGTCTCTTCATATTATTTTATTCAGATTTCAAATTGTTTTAATGTGGATACCTTCTATAAAGGTACACGAACATTTATAAATTAAATTTAATAATTTACCTTTTGAGCATCAAACTTGAATAATAGTCCTTTAGTTGGAAATTTAAGCACCCCTGGCATATGAATGCTGATCTAGGTAAAGATAGAACATACAATTTTCCTGTGGTAATCTGGTTGTGTACAAAGTTCTATCAAATCATGATAGTTCGTACCAATTAATGTTTTATCAAGAACACACACAAACATAGCCAGATTGAAATTGTTATATTTGTCTTTCTTGTGCCATAGAATTAAACTCTGAAATTAAATATATTCGTAAATCTTTTTCAGAATAATAATTCAACTCTTGTTCACATCTTAGTTTTGATTTGAATTCTCGTCTCAAATAGTGTCTTGAAGTGAAAAGGTGGTGGTTCGCACACATCCTTTAGGCCTCTATTCAAGGTATGATCACTTTTGTCACACTTCTACTGTAATGTCGCTCTATAAAACCATATTAATTAGCCACACAAAGCACAAGTTATGAAAAAATGACTGAGTTAAGGAGTACAATAAGTTGTATGCTTTATGAGCTAAAAAATTGTATTTTGACATATTTGGTCACTTTTCAAGAACACAGTAAAAAGTATTGAGCCACATGTTTTTTAGTGAAGTCTTTTACAAATAATATAAAAAAATAAAGTTATTTTGGCAGTTTTGCCAAACATATTAAAAATAGGAAATTAAATAAACAAAATCATTGCTTTTTGATGGGTTATTTTTTGTTACCATATGAAGTTAGTTTTCAAATAAACAAAATTAAAGTTTAAGCTAGTATTTATGTAATCAAGTCACTTCATCACAATAAAAAAAAATTCTTAGATCCAATAAAGAAATAATATAACAAAAATGTATACATTTAGCTTGCAATAGTAAAAGATGTTACCAACCGTTGAAAATAGTTTGAGACATGTAAAGTTCGACTGAACATTCCACAAAATGAGAAAAACATGTGACTCTTGCAAAAAGTTATTTTCAGTCAATACAAGGATTCGATATAGGTTTAAATTCGTCGAACTTTTAAGAAAATAAAAAAATGAGATTTCATACTTATAGTTCACACTTACACTTAAAATACAATATAAATAAATAATGATTTTAATGATGATTCATGACGATGGATGCCACATTCTTTAAAGTGGGCATGAGTATTGTGTATCTAAACACATGATTAAGGCATTCTAGTTACTGTATGTGCAAAAAAATAGTTATGGTAACAAAAATAAAAAAGTGTGGATGAAAAAAAAAGAGAAAAAATTTCAACAACTTTTCCAAGAAGATAATGGAACATGAGTACTCATGAAGATCACAATATCCTAGCACTTTTTGCGAAGGTCTTTCACACATACATTTATTCACACACACACACACTCACACACAAAACTCGATATATTTATATATGTTCGAATAATCGCACGTTGCCAAACTAGTTTATCAATCCCAGCTCTTGTCACTGTCATAAATCTCTTCTTCCTCCTCTGATGTTTCATCTAGTTCTTCATAGTCTTCAGGCTCTTCAACTTGAATGTGCGTAGTAAAGGTGCGACTCTTTTTAATGCCTTGCCGTTTCAACTGCATCGCCAATATGTCTGCTTTTGAACGTTCTTTGCGAAACTCATAGACTAGAGGGAAGATGTGTTCAATGGCTGCTTGTACGTCAGCCACACTCGGAGCTGAAAATACACATTAAATAAATAAATAGTGTCACAATTTAAAATTGCAATCTTGTTTTTAAACTACGTTTTAAATAAAATGAGGCTTTGTATTAAATGTTTTATTTCAATAACTTTTGGTTTCATATCTTAAAAAAAAAGGTGTGAAATGTTTAACAATTAGGCAACCCAGTGGCTAAATTATAATATAGAATAAAGGAAAATGATCCTTAACAGTAGAAGAGTTGTCGTGGGTTGGATACATGAGTGAAAACCTTGGGAATACATTTTTTTAGATATCACCAGAAGAGATAGGAATATAAGTTAAGATGTATGGGCAAGAAAAGGAGTGCAAAGAGAACATGATACAGTAGAGGAAGCAAGGATGAAATAGTATGGACACGTGAATAGTAGAAACAATTTTTAATATGTAGCAATATCAGTTAAAATATGTAGTAATGTGAAAATGAATAACAATGAATACACCTTCTACCTCTGCATTTAAAACACATCCATATATTAACTATTGAAATAAAATTTAATTTTATGGCTGTGAATTTCTGAAGAAAGTTAAATAAAAATACTAAATTTTCATACATGCAATTACATTTTTTAACATAAACTACTTTGTGAACTAGCTACAGTTATGAAGATGTTGTTGATTAAGTGGAGGAATGCAATCGGTGTGTAGAGGATTGGCATATGGAATCTTTGGAAAATTTGTTTGGTTAAAAACTGTCGTTAAGTTTTCTTGACCCATTATTGTTGGTTCCTTGAATACAAATGAACCTCAGGCCACTCTATATTTTTTTTAAATTGGTTTTCTAGAATTATTCTTTCCTATCCAAGGTTAAATGTTTGAGCTCAACATACCAGACGATATTAATATTGCACTTATAGGTATATACATTCCTGGTCTAGTTTGCTTTTTAAAAGACTGTTCTACACACTTTATTATTGTGACAGATTTCAAATTACATTTTCTTGATTGATTTTGGGTTCATTTTTCGTTATGTGTTTCTTACCTTGCCACTTTATATCAATTTATTCTCCCGAACAAAAAAAAAAACACACGGGAAAATGAGTGAATCAGACCAAAGAAATTGTTTTTACAACTCATCGACTTGTGTTTACAAACTACCTAACCCTTCCTTCACCTCTGACAAGACATCTTGTGAATGTGGGGAATGCCAGGCCTCCACCGTGGTTTGGATTCCACGTTAAACTGTAGGTCCTCCATTTCATCTCACAATCCCCCTACAATTACACATTAGCGTAAGTGCGTATAACCCGAACAGGTAGTAAGAAGCGGTGATGATGATGATGATGATGATGATAATAATAATAATAATAATAATAATAATAATAATAATAATAATAATAATAATAATAATGTTTACAAACTCGCACGTCATGCAAGAGACATTCTGCCGAAACCACTATCAGGTAGTGCAGCATTCTATATCCTTCACAGCACAAAAAGAATCAGAACATATCAGATAAGAATCAAATAGCCAAAGCTATTATTTATGCTTTTAGTGAGGATTACTCCATCTAGATATTATATTCTGAAAATTGAAAAATGACATCTGGACACGAGAATCAAACTCGAGACTTTTGGCTTAGTATGCAAATGCTCTAACCACTGAGCCAAAGGACCCGGGTTTGATTCCCGTGTCCAGGTGTCATTTTTCAATTTTCAGAATAAGATATCATATAAGTTAAGTTATGGCAATTGTAATCCTCTCTGATGAGCTTGACTTGGAATTGGACTTTGTCACTGCCATCCCTTTACTGGATATATTTCTATATGAAAGTACAGGTTGCCTGAAAATTAGTGACACATCATTTGAAAGTATTTTCCCCAACAGAGAAGGATAAAATATAGGTAATTACATAAAAATTCGGGCTATACTGATGAGGATAGAAGGAGAGGATCCCAAGGAGAATGGTGGAGTCAGTTTGGAGAGAAAAGGCCGCAAGGGAGACCATGAAGAGGCATTTGTTGTGCCTCACTGTTCAGTCGGCCCTTGTATCTTTCCTCCGCACTTGCACAGGCCGCGCCAACCACCCTCTTTACTTCCTGGACCGCTCCACACTTCATGTTCTCTAAGCTGTCCGTGACGAGGGTACTTAATATGGTGGTTCCTAGATCAGAGGCCAGTCGGAGAGTGGCTACCCAAACTGGGTGTCCCACCTGTTTGAAAGAGCTATTAAATTGTCTTATGTTACGAAGGAGGAATATTGTTTTAACCCTCTCGCTCTTCCCACCATCAACCTACCCTATCTCCCGCCACGACTCACATTGTCGGGACTTCCTCATATTCCACCGAAATTCACATTGCCGGGGCATCCTTCTGTTCCACCACGACTCATGTTGTTGGGACAATCACCCTACCTCCCACTGCAACTAATGCTGCTTGGACCAGCGCCCTACCACCCCACCTCGGGACATTCTCATGTTCCACCGCAACATCCTTCAGTTCCACTGCGACTAACGTTGCCGGAACACTCTCGCCGACCTTTTTCCCAACCCTACCCACAGATGTCTGAACACAACTTTGCTGTTGTTGTGACATCAACCAGTTACCCCCGAAACCGCAGCGAGGAATAACAAGGGATGCTGCTAATGTATGTAGACCAACTTCATAGAATGCACCCAAGATATTATTGGAAAATGAATAACATGAACGGTTCAATATTTTTAAATCAAAAATCAAATGAGACATCTTACAAAAAAAAAATAGCAGCATTACAAAGAAACTTAAATGAAAGTTGTTGTTTGTTAATGCTCTGGATCTTGGATTTCTTTCATTCCTCGTCTAGCGTACCAATGGTATTTAGTTAGCTGGGTTGGTATATCATCTTGTATTTTGGTCATTGCTTGGCAATGAGACGCTGAAAATCAAAATCGAAAACCAGGAGTTGGAAAACATAGAGAAGTTCAAGTACCTGGGAGGTCTGCTGACAAAGGAAATTAGGTCGAGGATCACTATGGCCAAGGAAGCTTTCAACAAGAGGAGGTTACTGCTGACCAGCAAGATGAGCTTGAAACTGAGCACGAAACTGATGAAACACTACATTTGGAGCATAACACTGTATGGAGCAGAAACTTGGACTCATAGTAAGATGGAAAAGAAATACTTGGAGAGCTTTGAAAGGTGGTACTGGAGAAGACTTGAGATCAGGTAGACAGACAGGGTGACAAATGAAGAACTTCTAAGAAGAGTGGGTGAGAAGAGAACAATTTTTGATGTGATTCTTCACCAGAAAGCAAACTGGATCGGACACAGCCTTAGAAGGAACTGTTTTCTACACGTCATAGAAGTGAAGGTTGAAGGAGCGAGGAGCTTAGGAAGAAAGATTCAAATACTAGATAACTTGAAGGAAAGAAGAAAATTTTGGGAGCTGATGGAGGACGCAAGAGGACAGGCAGGGCGGGCGCATTGGCGGTCTAAATTCATCGAAAAAAGGAATGGAACTGTCATAAGACAGTAATAATACTGAAGTGTTTTCCATTCATGATAGTATCTGATAGTTTGCGCACAGCGCAATGTGGTGAGGTACTAATGATTAGTCTATGTAGATGTGCAGCTAACTTAAATGAAAGTATATGTTAAGCAATTCTAATGAGTTAAAATTATTTTCATTATGTCACATGAAAATACTTTTACAGCTAGAAAAAAAAAAGATGACTTAATGGGTAAAATATTGCTACCGGGATAATCGACGAAGAATGTGTCATTTTAATTTAGTGTAAAACTGAAATCGTTGTAGAATTAATTTATTTAACTTGGAAATAACCAAATCAATGAGCACACAGACCGATTGTCAAGCTCATCTAGTCTAGTTTGCCGGTGAAGGGGAGATCAGGGTTCAAATCTCGGCCAAATTTTATCATTGGGTTGTTTTGCTAAATAATTTGTCACTCTCTCTTCACCCAAATGGAGGTAAATTTATTCTAGATTCTACCTTATCCGTATTCTAAAAATGTAAATGTGACTAGCCTAAATGGGAAGCAAAACATCATCATTGACTGTTTCCATCCTGTGGCCGGGTCAGTTTAGTAAAATGCCTCCATCTTCCTCTATCCTTCCACCATCCTTCCATTCTTATCCTTTCACTCAAACACTTTCTATTATCTGCTCCTTCCATCTACTTAATGGCCTTCCCTGCAATTTTTTTCACCAACATTTTCTTCAGCATACTCTCTTTTTCCATCCTCATTAAATGCCCATATCATCTCAGTCGTGCTTACTCTACTATCTCATGAACTCCCTGTACCCAACTCTTCCCCGGATAACTTAATTCCTAATGTTGTTTCTCCTTGTGACTACAAGCCAAATACAGAGAAAAAACAACAAATTTGAAATAAATTATGTCTGTGATATGACCAACTAATGTTATGATTAAGAATAGTCATTTTGTGTTAGACTACATAACATAGTATCAATATTGGTAAAAAGAACCTTTCAGAAAATACCAATGCTTTTTTTTTGCTGTCGAGAATGATAACTTTTCACTATTTTATAAGTAGTAAATTATACATATTGATTTTATCTATAACAAAATTACAGCTGCAGATCACATAACAAAGTATGAATACGTGAGAGTAAATCTAGTAGCTCTTTTAGCTGTCAGAAAAGGTTCTTACTTAGTGAAATGAAAGGTAAATTACCTGTTACAGTAACACTACCAGTTGAGAATATCTTCAATGTGGCTTTAGGCTCCTTCAGCTTGTAAGTTACCCCAGGGTGAAGTTCTGGTTCGTAACTAACATAAACACAAGGGGCAAAATAGAATCAGTCTTTGAGTAACGACAGCCATTTGCATTCTTAATCATAGACAAAGAATGTCCTAGGAAATAGCTAGGGGAATTATTAATTTTCCGTGGCTTTGGCTAGTANAAAGGGTTTGATTTGAATGTCTCAGTTAAAAACCACGTGGAAATATTAGCGAAAATGGAAGTTAAGACAGCACAGCATGAACTAAGGAACATTATCACTTTTAAAAACTGAGTCGTTACGATTAGAAATGAAGGAAATGGAACATCACTTCGGCAAACTGTTTTTTCAGTCACGTTAACATTTTAACAAAAATCTAGTAAGAATTAAATTAAATTGTATTAGTTTTTACGTCTTCTTTTGAACTAAAATAATCGTTATCTGTTAGGTAATCCAGGAATAGTAGTTTTAAAATTGTAATTAATATAATGTATTTTTCAATACTTGCGCATGCGTAAGATGTATTAAACGAGTTGCTATTCCAGTACTTGCTCATGCGTATGACAAAGACTCGAATATCTAGTTCTAGATTCTCCTATGTTCGTATGAGTGACGTCATCAAATTATCAAGGTCAAGAACCATCCCTACTTCTCTCTCGCTCACACATCAGTTCTGCCTGCACTCGCTAGTTACACTCACTCTTTCTTTGTTCAGTTCCGACTTCAGTCTGTTATTAGACGGGCTCACTAGATAGCTTGCTACAAAATAGAGCTTTGTAGGAATATTTGCGCCAATACAGTAAACAACTGATGTTAGAACACCATATCTTGGCACTTGCATTTTGTATCTATTGCAGTCTATAAATTCCCTGACCTGTCTGTAATTTTAAGTTAATTCCCTGACTTTTCCCGGTTTTCCCTGACCTAGCAAAATTCCCTGACTATTCCCGGTTTTCCCTGTCTGTAGCCACCCTGTAATAAGCATTTTTAGAGCTCTAAAACAAATTTCACTTGAAATATTGAAATATATATATATAAATATTTTAAGGACGTGAGTCTTGAATCCTTGAATCTCGAATATCCTTAAGAATATGAGGGCTCATCTTTAACTCCATCGTGATTTTTTTTTATAAATGCTAACTAGTCATTATGCTGGGTACTTGCAGTGTGAGGTGCACGATAGTTAAATGCATGCCACATATTTACCTTACAAGAAGATAACCAAATGTCTGAATCATCTACCAACTAACTTACAGGTAGCTCGTCACAATATGTACCTGATATGAAGGTCATCAATCACTAAGCTCTTGCAGTTTTGGGGCTAAAAATTAAACAGGGTAGTCAGTAACATTAGTCCGGACCCTAGAATGCTAGTTACAATCTTCCCAGAATATGATGTAAGGAAAGCGATTGATAAAATCAGTTAAAAATAATATAGTCCCTGGAGTATATTAAATATATGTTTACATTACCGGAAGAAAATACCAGTACATTACTGGAAGTCTTCTTATTAAGAGTCAAAGATGTACTTCATATCACATATGTTAATTCCCAAATATTTATTGATACAGCTCAGGGGTTTCCAACTGGTGACCTGTGTAGCAAAATTGATCTTTTCAGCTGGGAAACAGAATGTTTGACTTGCATGGGAAAAATCCACCGAAGTTCCACACGATGTTCCTTTCAGTAGTAAACTTAAATGCGTTCCGTTTATTGTAATAACTTGCGTATACACATGAGTTATATTGTAACGTTTATCGACATAAACATTACAAGAAAAGAAGATTAAACGGGCTTATGAAAACTATACTACAAACACCAAAAGTAAACATTGGAACCTACTCACCAAAATGCCCCGTTCACCGTATTGTCTCTCATGTCTCAATGACCGACCCCTCCCCCCGGCGAGCACTACATCTATGACGGAGTGCTGTTTTAAAACTGAAAC
>CABFOW010000086.1:283014-314559 GCA_902141385.1 Timema californicum | reverse complement strand
TCATGGAAGCAAAAAGTCGTATAAGCCAGAGAGAAAGGCTTATACACCTTATGTTCTCCTATTGGCTCCTCTGCAATTAATCATTTTTTATTTATTTTTTTGCTTCGTTTTAATTTGTGTACATGTGCGCCAGCCCTTATCTATCAGAGGAAAAGGGTGGCGGTTTTACAATATTTCCTTAAACCCGCTAGTTAATTACGATAAGGCCTGCCACTAAACTCGTGGCGTCAATCGTGAACTTTTAAGTTGGAAACCCCTGATATAGTTATCACACGAAACCCTCTATCTGCAAATATTGGCACTATCTTCACCCACATAGGTTGGCCGCTCAGTTGGTATAGCTCGCTTGTGGGCTGATGCCAATTTTTTTTTGTAATATCTATCAAAACTGATAGGTGCTGATCACATGACCAGGCATAATAAAAGTGAAAGTAGATATAGTCACTTTCCTAGCGATTTTCCTATGAAAACTCGACTGTACAATAAGAAACATAATGAATAGGGTAGCAAAGAAGAACTGCGCCTGTATAGAAAAATAGTAACTCAACATGGATAACCCATTATTGCAACAGCTGCTCAAAAATATACCTTGGTCTTGCACACTATCTGTGTGGTTTAACTTTACGGTCATTCAAGAGTAGTATGGTACGCTATTTCAGTAGTCAAAAAAATAAGAGCGAAACCCAAAAAAATCTCAACTCACTTTGCTGCATTTTTATATCGTTCCGAGAATGGTGTGATTCTGATTGCGAAAGGCATGGAACAAGTTCCCAGAACATTCACTACCCTAAAGTTGTTGAACCTGGTCTTGAAACCAAGCTTCTGTAAACATCGGGCAAATCTTCTTGCTGCGATTTTGGCCTGATCTTCACTTGTGGCGCCGGTACAAGTTATTTTTCCAGATGACCACATCGAAGCAGTTGTGTAAGGTTTTCGAAGTTTCATTGTGATCATCTAAAAACAAAAAGGTTTCCCTTAATTTACTACGAATTAAAAGCTATGAATTTAGCTTTTCTTATTGAATAGTCGAGGTTACATGAACATGAAATGAATAAATTATTTTTCAAAGCACTAACCTTACCCTAAACATAGACACGGAGAGAGGTACTACCATTAGCATGATATCTTATTGGTAAATGCACAAATATTTGTCTTAAGCTATAAAAAGTATTGGCCTGTAAATTATCCCAATAAGGCATATCCAAACGGATGAATCCTATATGAATGCAATAAGTAGTATGACCAATCTCGCCAGTAGACTTAGACATATACCCTGATTTTGGTTGAAAGAACAGTAGAAAAAATCAAACATATTTCTTTGCGCCAACAATGATAACATTTTGGTATATTTGTGTTATTTTATAGGTATTGACCATATATTTCAAAATTGACAGCTGCAGATAACATGACTTGATGTATGAATATATTAAAATAGTTTTAGTAACTTTAGTAACTAACGTCTCCTGTTTTTCTCTACCTAAATAATACTATAGTTTTATCCAATGATTCACTTTTTCCCTATCTATTACTCTCAAAAAGATTCAAAAGGATAGTTTAAAAAATAAAGTAATGATATACAAGTTATCTGTAAATTGAATAATTACACATGGATATGGGAAATTAACTCTGAACCTTTGGCTTAGTCCACTAATGTTCTACGAATGAGCTAGTCAGGATTCTTCCTGTGCTCAGGGTCATTCTTCCCTCATAGTACCATAAAGCAGATTCTGTGATGGACATGTGGAAATAATATAAAGATTAATATAACACAATTATATAAAGGTTTGGAAAGTATGATTATAACAATTTGTATTGAGTGGTTTAGTGAACACCATATTTCCTAAGGACTACCCCCAAAACATCTGTAAAACAAAGTCGCACACCCACCCCATTCTCTCGCCTATACTCGACGTTAGCACCATTCAACGCAATCTGTCTGAGATTCAGATGACAGCGCACGCTGAAGCTGCACACCACATTGTTGATAACAATGTCCACTTCTGGTTCTTCTACGTTTTCCGCCGGCACGGGCATCTCCTCCGCCACTATGCCGCTCGTGTCTGGGCACACCTGAGCGTCTTCCACCTTCTCAAGCTCCAGATGGTTGCCATTTGTCAAAGATTTAATGCCATTCTTTTGAACAGCAGTAAACATTTTACCTCAAATTGTGTTCACTGGGGAAAAAAAGAGGTGTGTTTAGTGATGCTGTAAATAAAATGTTGGTGATAACCAAACTATACAAACAAATGTCTACTAAATATTGTGTCATTAACATTCATTTATAGAAGATAAAAAGTGAATAAACATTTTCAACATGTGTTTTTTATTCACCGCATCTCACTGTGTGTGTATCTATAATAATAATAAACAATAATATGGTAGGACTGAGAAAGGAAGAATTTAGAGGAAATGTACCCACATGTACGGTGAAACAGTGGACTTCCACTTTAGGGGGGAAAAACACTTTCTGTACATCCCAACCGAGATTCAAACTTCAATCTCCCAGTCAACATCAGTCTAAGTTAATTAGTGGAGTGATGCCGTAGATCATTTTACCCCCAAAGAAGCCGGTTTTCAAATGTTATTCAAAATAGAACACACATTATATATTATATTAACCTTTTATCTATCATATAGAAAGTGTTTTTCAAATTTGTGCCCACAATGGAAAACTACCTACACTAAGATTGCCATAACCCACCTCCCTTTTTCCTCCTTCATCGCAACTATTGGTGTGGAGGGAAAGTAGAAAACACGCATTGGTACACCCAAGCAGTATTCAAACCAAGTCACTGGCAAACCAGATTTAATGAGCTTGACAATTAGTAGTTAGCCTAACTCATAGTTTGAGCATAGTAATAAATGACAGCAATACCTCAATTTTCACCGGTTCGCTCTTTCGTTGGGTTTCTGTAATAGCAACATTTCCAAATTACAACCCTTGAATTGCTTCTTTGTTGCATTTTGTCCACATTGAATCTTTTATGTTTGTGATTAAACATGACTATGCTAAGACTCAAAAGTCTATTTTTGTTTTTATCATTGTTCTGGTCCCTAACCTGTCGAAATAATGAAGTATCACTGTACATCCAACCACACACACATATATATATTAATTTTCTGCCATATTTTATTCAGAATCAAATTCCAGGTCCTTACTTAGTTTGATTTGAAGGCAGTCCATACCAATGTGTTGAAATGAGTATATTAATTATTTGTCATGATAATAAACCAACTCCCAACCGAGATTCAAACTTCAATCTCCCAGTCAACATCAGTCTAAGTTAATTAGTGGAGTGATGCCGTAGATCATTTTACCACCAAAGAAGCCGGTTTTCAAATGTTATTCAAAATAGAACACACATTATACATTATATTAACCTTTTATCTATCATATAGAAAGTGTTTTTCAAATTTGTGCTCATAATGGAAAACTACCTACGCTAAGATTGCCATAACCCACCTCCCTTTTTTCTTCATCACAACTATTGGTGTGGAGGGAAAGTAGAAAACACGCCTTGGTACACCCAAGCAGTATTCAAACCAAGTCACTGGCAAACCAGGCTTAATGAGCTTGATGATTAGTGGTTAGCCTAACTCATAGTTTGAGCAGAGTAATAAATGACAGCAATACTTCAATTTTCACCGGTTCGCTCTTTCGTTGGGTTTCTATAATAGCAACATTTCCAAATTACAACCCTTGAATTGCTTCTTTGTGCATTTTGTTCACATTGAATCTTTTATGTTTGTGATTAAACATGACTATGCCAAGACTCAAAAGTCTATTTTTGTTTTTATCATTGTTCTGGTCCCTAACCTGTCGAAATAATGAAGTAAAAAACACACACATATATATTAATTTTCTGCCATATTTTATCCAGAATCAAATTCTAGGTCCTTACTTAGTTTGATTTGAAGGCAGTCCATACCAATGTATTGAAATGAGTATATTAGTTATATGTCATGATAATAAACCAACCTGTCCGACACCTTAGTTCAGTCTGTAGCGGGTTTGTGTACTGAGCTAATGGTCCCAGGTTCACTTCCCGGCATGACCAAAAAATGTATCATTGGTCAAATATGGGTTTCACAGTGTTAAATTAACGACTGGATGTTGTGTCTACTATAAATTTAAGTTAAGTTTTATAAATTGTCTACTGATATAAACAATTGGTTCAGAAAGTGCATAATAAATACCTCCAAAATAAAAAATAAACCATCACCAACCAAGGAGAAGAGTACCAAATCAAACAAAAATCAGATTAGATCCCCAAACTTTTATTAATAATCATATTACTGTACATTCAACAAAACAATATCAAAATAGAACATTAATGTATATGTGTTTGTTAGGCCTAATTTAGACGTCTTAGCTTAGGCAATAACAGATTTTCAACACTACTGTCAACTTGAGCAATATGATTTGAGTATATAATTTGAAAATACAAGATAAGAAGAAAAATATTTTCATTTTAATCCAATCAGCTATTTGAAACTTTTAAATTGTTTACGATTATAAATTAGATTTACCATAAGCCAAAGAAACCAACTTATTAACTAAGAGGGCAATTTGGAAAGTAGCTTAGCTTCTGAAATAGAGTGGCGCGTGATTTAGTGAAGGTAACGACCTCGCGTTTGCATAACAGCGTAGTGTGACTTAGTATGCATCCAGCAGTGGTAGAGTGAAGTTTGTGTCGCTGTTATTTACACAATAGCTACTGTTAATATGTGCTACAAATGAAAATATCACCATCTGTGATGTACGCCCAGTGATAAGATTTCAAAAGATTAGTCAAAAATTGTAAAGCGGTTGAAATCCATTGTCAACTTAGCGAAGTTTATGAGGAGAACATCATGAGTTTGGGTGGTCTGAGACAATGGTGGCATATGTTCAAAAAAAAATATGGGCGGACTAATTTCTACAATGAGGAAAGGAGTGGCTGGCTGGCAGGGATGAATAATGAAGTGGTTCGAAAAATTAACGAAAAGGTTCAAGAGAACCACCGATTCACCATTTCAGAGCTTTCTCGTATAGTTCTTCATGAAGTGATAAGTGAAATGTTTGGTTACTAGAAGTTTTGTGCTTGGTGGATACCTAGAATGCTTTTGGAACAACACAATACAATATAAGTGCATGAAGAAAGGCAATAAAGACAAACAATAGAGTAAGGTTAATAACATAAACAATTGACAGCAGCATATAGAAGTACCAACATAGCCTAAAACATTAACAGATATGTGTTTGCGAGTGTGTCACAACACTCCCCTCCTCAAACAGACCACAGTTCCAGCATCGAGGGCACTACTTCAGGTAAATCACCAAAGAGAAAGGTTGTTTGTAATTCAAACTGTTTTATCTCCAAAGATTCAGAAGCTGCTACACTCAGGATAGCCCGCACAGTATCAAATCATTCAATAGGACTGAATGTCTCATCTAAATCAACTCCTGAATGATGAGTAAAGCCCTTTGATACAAGCCGCGCTTATTAACAATCCACTTCTCCGTCGAGTTTCAATATGACTTTGAGGACCCAAGAGTTAAGAGATTATCTTCTTGTTCTTTGGTAAATCTACCAAAGTCCAGATGTTATTCTCATTTAACGAATCCATCTCCTTCTGCATTGCAGCCATCCACGAGTGATTTTCTTCTGATTTTAAGTCTTCCTTGACGGCGAAGACACTTTTAGCAAGTTGTAAATATTTGTAAAATGGGTAGGATTCACCACTGTACGAGAGCTTCGACAAACATCTGAAGGCACATTATATGATGATGATGAAGAATCATCATCTTGATGAGAGTTTGGGTGAATTAATGAATACATACCTCATCAGGTGTCTAAGTATCATCATCCTCTTGATATAAAATTGGCGGGTTCCTGAAGATGTGGTATTAGCATAAACTTCTTCATTTTTGGGTAGTAATGCAACTGACATTATAGTTAAAGTTTTTCGTTTTATTTTGTGAGAATATTATGTTGTTATTCTTATAATCCCACACACTGTAACCATTGTGATTACCAGCATATCCAATAAACATAGTAACTGAAAAACTTTTCTTGTCCCACTTCTGTCTGGTTTGTTTCTGGATATGTGCATAACACCAGGATCCAAAAATTCTAAAATGATCAATTTTAGATTTAGAGAACTCGGACCACAATTCTAGGTGTTTTAGAGTCAATTCAATACGAAAGCACCAGTACTTGCTGCTTCTGCCCAGAGCTTGATAGGCAAGTATTTTGTGTTAATCATAGTGTGTGCACTCTCAACAAGCAGGCAATTATCACATGTACTGGGTTGTTATGCATACTCCATATTTAGCCATATCTTAGAGACTTTAGGGTACGTTCAGATAAAAAAATGACCTAAATATGGACTTGGTAAAAACTATGGGAACAACAAAAACTTAACCAAAAGAAAAATGTGATTTTTGTAAAAACAAAAAACTATCACTAAGTCGGTCAAACAAAATAAATTCAACTCATTTTGTTACTTATAGATCCTTTTATCAATTCTTTACCTTTCTTTCTTGGCAGACCTCTCAAAAACTAAGTTATTAGAGAAGGTTTTTTTTTGGCAATGGGTTTTCTTGTGTGTATGTTTCTTTACTGCCATTGTTCCCTTCAAGTTTTAAAACGTTATATCCTTACAGTAGCCCATGAGCTGCCTGCATTTATTCAAAGATGTTTTCTTTTCAGTGCAGATGTAACACACAATGTATGCTCAGGTAGCTTAGCTTGTCAACTGCTCTATTTTTCTGAACTTATTTTATTTTCATAATAATATGTTTCTTCATATTAAAAGGTTTCTTTTCTTCTCTTTCTACTCTAAATGTTTCTTCCTTTGACCTCTCTCTTTCTTCAACTTCTTTAAGTTTTTTTCTCTCTCAGCGTGGTTTCCTCTAAGTAGGTACTAGTTATACTTATTGCATTTCTTACATAGGTTTTTGGAAAACAAGCAGGTTTATTTTATTTCCATATGAATTCAAGATGTCTGTGGCATTCAATCATGAATTCAGTGCTTTCTTTCATAACAGCTGTCTTCTCTGTAATTACATGTCCAGATGTTAGAAAACCTCTCTCAACATCGCCATTATCATGTGGCAATGAAAGACAGGCTTTAACTACTTTTGTTACTTCTTTGTATATTGTATCATTCATTACATTCTTTATTTCAAAATCTCCTTTCCAAATTTTTCAAGGTCTCAATCATTGATGCCTGTGAATGTTTCTGCTCTAATCCTCTCCCCCTCATTGATCAAGCAGTCTGTATGAAATTCAAAATGTATCATTCGTTGTCACTTTCAGAAGTTTTGTCATTATTGATAGCTTTGCGAAAGATTAGTATCCCTAAGAAACACCAAGTATGTGCATAGACAAAACAACCTAACAGTTTCAGGACGGAAAAAAATAAAACAAGAAATGTCCAAGAGGGAGACCTCCAGGAAAGAAGAAAGGTACAGCTATCGTAAGAAATAGAATAAATGCCAATCAAAGAGGAAAGACTCCAGGGCAAAAAGATTTTTTTCAAACTTAACAAGGGGAAAGGGACATGAAGAGGCAGTTTAACGTGTACCATTTTTAAAGGCATCGGGCCTGAATTGCAGCAACTTGCCTAAAAATTATAGTGAAAAACATTAAAAGTACATGGATTATTAAAAAAAATCATACTCATTTTTAAGGGACTATAGAGTCATAGGATTAAAAAGAAGGGATTTTAGGGACTTTAAGGACCAATTATGAACCACAATTTATATCGGTTTCTGTATCAACTTGGCCAAAGACTGATTGTTAAACTTGTCACCCTACATCCCAAAATAGTTATTTTAAGGAGTGACCCATTGCTTTTGTTTCATCAATGAAGATCTTGATGCAGTCAAAACTCAAGGAGTCAACTGAAGGAAAAAAAGTTGAGGTCAAAGGCTTGTCGTATCGACTCTACAGCCCTGATTGCTACCCATTTGTGTTATCCTTCTATATGCTAGTTTCGCTAATGTGTTTGGAATGAGGGAGGTTGAATTTATAGGAAGTATACCAGCATTTAAATGAAGGTAGAGTGGAAAGCCATTTAAAGGAAAACCACCCTTAGTACACCTGACCTGGATTTGAGCTCTGATCTCACTGTCATCGACAGCCTAGTCTATTGTGAGAGTGATGCCTTAGACCGTGCAAACAATGAAGCTGGTAGTTGTTTTTACTTATAGCTGTCAAAACATTTACAACAAACAATTTGTTTTTTCTTTTGATCATGTTTACAAGTTATTGAAACACAAACTTATGCAAATAGCCATTTGGGCGTTTATTTTTTGTGGAAGCGGTGTCTGTGGATCACCTAAAAATGCTTTACAAACAAGAGCTTCTAAAATTCTGAGTTCTTTTCATAAATTAAGAAGGAGAACCAGCCGAAACCTGGTGGTAGATGACATCAAACAACCCTTAATTTGTATTCATGTGTCGTTTACAAAATAAAAATGTTTTATTTTGAAACTAATATTTTGTATGGCTTGTATGGTTATAAAAAACCATTCAGCCTATTTATTTTGGCGGCAAAAAAAATACAAGTGTGAATATAGGCCTAATACTTTTTAATTTACTATTTCATGTACTAAAATATTTCTTGTTGCCAGAACCGAAAACAAAATACCACAGTAGTTTTATTAATATATTTTGTTCTTTCAGTGAGTTACGGAAACACCAATTATAAAGTAATCCTTTGAGAAGTATTATTAGAATCGTTTGATAACACTTTTTATTTATAATATAGTACTGTATTACCAATCAAAAATTAATGAATTTCAACCAATATTTGCAATAATGAGCCTTCTTTCTGATATCACTTACCACCTCTTTCTTCTATTGTGATGTTAAGTTAATTGTTACTGGTGAACGTCACTGTATGAAAGATTTAAAAACAGAAGATTGTTTTAACATAGAAACAAAAACATTATTTTAAATCTTAAGGCACCGTTTTTTCACTTTATGTAACTTAGCTTTTAATCTGCATTAAAAAATCAATAAATACTAATTTTGACTTATTGCTCTTAAACTATGATGGATGTGACCAACATTTATTACATGGTGAAAATAATATCAACATAATATTCACTTAACATTAAGTAGGAAATGCCCATAAACATAGTGAGGGATATGAACAAGGGGAGTGTGAGTTGTGTGGAAAGCTACTGTCCATTGTAGTGATGGACGGAAGGAAGGATTGAAGGAAACGGTAGAGAGAGTTGTAGAGGGGAAGATGAAAGCAATGGTGTTTGCTGATGACCTGATGGTGTGGGGTAGTGATGAGAAAGAAGTACAGGAACAGCTGGTGGTTTGGGAAGAAGTGGTGGAGCGGTATGGAAGGAGGTATAATGTAAGGAAGAGTGAGATGGACAAGGAAGGAGGACAGGTATAAAACTTGGTGGGGGGGATTGAATGCAGTAAAAAAAGTTTAAAGTTTCTCGGCAGTATTGTAAAGGAGAGCGGAAGGAACCGAAGATAAATAAATGAAAGAGGAAAGCAAGTAGAAGCATTTTTAAGAAATGCTAGAAGACTGATTTGGATCAGGGATATGTCAGACAAGTGCAATTGACCTTCCTGTTGCATTATATGTAAAGTAAAGTACTAGATGTCCCTGGAAAACAATTATGTTGCGCAAATGGCTTTTTTTGAAAGGTCCATGCTATAGTTTACAGCTCAAAAGTAACCAAGACATTGTTGCATTTTCTTACACATAATTTTCTATGTACCTCCAATTAGTTTAATTTTTGTGAACAATTTTTTTTCCCAATCTGTTGAAATTTGTTACCTGTGCTATGTTTGAGTTTTTTACATTAGGTTAAGTAAATCTTGATCACATATACACACGCATGCACACACATGCATGCACCAACACACACACACACACCATGTTTAGTTAAATTAAATTCATTTTACAGTACACTAACATTAAAATTGTGATCTCATCTGTTTCAATTGACGTATGGTCTAGACTGCCGATGATGGAAGGAACGGGGTTCAATCCCTATTGGGTGTACTGAAAATGGTTTTCCATATTCTCTCCGTGTAAATGTGGAGAACACTTCCTCTAAATTCAACCTTCTTAGTCCCTAACAAAGAGTAGGCCTAATTAGTATATAATTAGACATAGCCTATAACCTGAACATGTAGTAATACAAAATGCTAAAAAAAAACCTGTGATGCCACATTAGAGTGTGAAATCATTATAACACACTTCAGAAGCACAAACTTTTATTATTAGACAGCACTCAGCCATGATATGGACTCAACCAGAGGTTTGCCGTCTTTATAGGCATAGGTTTTACAGGTTGAAGTACATGTTGCTCTTGTTTGCTGTAGTTTTTATGCTCTGCCAGGAAGTATACTCATAAAGTCTTTTGAAATATTACATAAGAACACAAAGTGTAAAAATAAAAAACTAAGGTAGCCTATAGATGAAAATGATGATGATAGTAATAATAGTCTTTATTTAGGTGGGGTTAAGGCCAGCCCCTTTCCTTACACTTAGCCCATAATAGATAAGTTGAAGAATTTAGTGATAAGATGGATAATCTTAGTCTATTCCCTGGCACCTGTTTAGCACAGCGATCTACGCAGGCCTTACAGTCATTTTGCTTATTGTATTCTTTTATCCGACACATATTTTCACTAATCATTTATTTTCTCATTTATTGATTTATTCATGATCATTGTATATTTAGCAATGAACTGGTAGCCCTATCTATTAGCTTAAATAGTATTCAGACTGGGTAAAAGTAGTGGTTCATTGATAGAAGGCATTACAATAACTTATTGTAATGAAACGTTGATTCACACCCGTGCCAGGGAACATTAAGGAAAACAAAGTAGTTATTCAACGCCCGTGCCAGGTAATGGGTTAAGGAATTTAATGTAGGCTAGAAAAAAAAAGAGGTAGTAAAAAACATTAGACTTAATAATCCAGAGGGACAGTAGGGGGCCTACGCTTTGTGTGGATGCCGGGGAAAATATTTCATAGTTTTATAACACTAAAATAAATGTGTTATTAAAAATTGACACACCAAGAATGTGGACAAACTTATATAAAGATTTTGTGTAGGTTTTTTAGTTAAGGGCTTTTTAGAACTAGGTAGTCGAATAATCTTCATTCCTATAAAACTAGTAGCATTAGTTAGTTAATGAGCATTTAAGCGATATTTTAGAATTTTCATAGAAGATCCAATTCTTAAATCTGGTCTAAAAACCCATCAACATCTTCTAATAAAATTATAAGAAGCAAACTCTTACAGAGATCGACAGTCTTGTAAGCCACAACAGAGAAAACCACAACATAATATAGTAATTTGAAAGTAAAATAGAAATGTTAACGTAAATGTGCAATGGTTACTATGTTTATAATATAAAAACTATATTAACCTAGAAGAAACTTAAAGTGCCATGCAGTGCCAAATAAAATGTTTGGTTTGATTGGGGTGGGTAATAATGCCTAAATATGTGTTTTTATATTATTGATTGGGATGAAATAGGAGTACGAATATGAAGCTGGAAAAGGACCACTATAATGTTAAGGTATAAAGGTATTTAATTTATAACCCTGTTAATTAATTAAGAGCAATATACTAGTGTAATAATAATAATACTGGTATATAGGTACCAATATAATTTCACTATGACTGTAATTAATTATATATTTCCATATTGTGGGCTTGTCAATTTTCAATAATATTGAATTTTAATAAGCAACCAAGAAAACATGTTTTTAAATTCACACAAAGTGTACTATAACTTAGTACACCCAACCAAAAATCTTGACATGTACTTGTGCTCTAGCCCAATAGTATGTAGGTATTCATGAGCTACTAAGGGTCGAACCAAGATCCTTCTGTTAAACAATCTGCCTACTTCACTAATTTAATCTTTGGAGTGTAAAGAGAATATAAACTATTTTAATTTTTGAAGATTTAGACTAACTATATTAAATGAATATATCCTCCAATTTAAATAAGTTACTTCCAACATAGTCTAGGGCCATAATGTTGACAAACTTTCTTCTCTGGTGTTTTTTAATGGATTTGGGATGGGAGCCTACGCCTAGTATTAATATTATGGGAAGGAAATTGTAAATTTTTATATCTGTAGAATTCAGGGAGGATAATAGATAACACAACCACATTTTAGGACGAGGAGAACATTTTTCAGTCGAAATTCCTTGTTTTAAAAATTACTAAATCCCCTTTCATGGAGCGGAAGTGTCTAATAAACTATTAATTAAATTACATATGTAGCCCAAGACATCCAAAAGATATAAAAATTTACACTCACCTATAACTTTAACTATTTAAAAATATAATTTACTTATTAATACACAAATACTCATTCATCACTCTTAAAATTCAAGTGAAGTTACTAACACTCAACTCGCCATTGTTTTCAGCCATGTTTAATTCATCTTGTTCACGGCCTGCTTGATTTTGATATTTTCTGGATTGTGAATCTACTAGTTTTTAATATTAGAAAGATAATAAAGCACGTAACCCAAATAATTCTGGTAAACTCACAATTGACGTGGTTTTTGGAATATAAAGGGAAATTTCCAAAAATTAAAGATATAAATCAGTCAATAGTATATTATTAGAATTTAGAATCCTATATTTTAAACCATCATATCATCAATAGAAGAGTCTTTCAAACTTGGGTTTTATTTTCAAAGCTTATAAGATTGGAACTAAACAGGGTAGACCAGCTACGTTTTTGGATAAATGAAGTACAATTAGTATCTGTAATAATTTAATTAAAGCGACCCTGAAAGAGAGTTTTTATTTGAATATAATATTTTTCCCGAAGTGCAAACTTGTCGTATGTTTACGTAAACAAGGTGTTTAGTTTTACGTTATTTTAAATATTTTTCCTGAATCGTTACTGGATTGGTAATAGTGAAAGTCTCATACCTTCCTAATCTATGGGTCTTATCATCAGAAATTCAGTCAATTTAATCCTCCCCAACTTTAGTTTGGTAAATATAATTTAAAATGTTTACGTGCAGAATACAGGTGAGTTAAATGAGATTTCTGAGAAGGATTGGTGTGACAGGATAAGAAATGAGAGAGTAAGAGAAATATTAATTGATAAGCTTGTCCAGGATAGGATACAGAAGCCACGACTAAGAAAGTAATGCTATCTGAGAAGAATTGAGAGGAAAAGGATGCCCGGGAAGATGTTGGATTTGGAAGTTGAGGGTAGGAGACCAAGAGGAAAACCAAGGGACAGATGGCTTAAGAGAGTAAGGAGGAGTGTGGAGGAAAGAGGAGAGGTCTGGGCCAAGGTGGAGGGAAAGAGTTGGTAGGAGGAAAGGAGGCGGTGGAGAGGCTTATGTTTCAAACAGATCCAGCTAGTGGCTGGAAGCTGTTCATGATGATGATGATGATGATGATAATGATGATTGATAGAGGTTGAAAGAAAACTAATCAAACCTTATTTTCATAAACAACATATTTAGTTGTATAAGTTAATGACGGACTACTACGTTTTATAATTCTAGTGGCACCGTATTTAGCCATTGAGAACACATGAAATGCAGATGTATCAAAATTATAAAGCTTGTTTTTCCCCCTCCTTCCATGGTGTTTGTATATCATTTTTAAATGTCATATTATAAAACATTTATTTCATACTATGATGTGTTTTACTTTATTCATTCTATAGAAATTAATTTTAGAAAACCACGTTAAAAACACGTGTGGAACATTATTAAACAATGCTTAGCTTTGGGTATCAACAACGAATGGTCTTCCCGTTATGTCTTTAAAAATAGTTCAATAAAGTGTTTACTCAAAAAACAAAATTTATTAAACTGTATCTTTTGAAACATGAAATTAAGCTTATCTAAGCTTTGCCTGTACTATTAAATCAAATATATGAAGGTAAAGTGTCTGAATCAAAAGGAAAAGTTAGGTCATACAAGTCGTGGCTAAATGTGGTAGACTAATGTGTGGAAAACAGAAACATTAAGAGTTTTAAGAATAAAAGAGTATATATGAATCGGTGTATGGATGTTGTTGAAGCGAAGGGAGTATGCAAGGATAGGAAAGTGTGGAGTAAGTTAACGATGTATTAATTATGAAGTTGTTTTTTGAATTATATGCATAGTTATTTGCCTACCCCATAAGGGAACGGCGTAATTAGATATGTATTAAATCAAACATGATTTAATTCTAATTTTATTATTGATATGAATATCATGGTAGGTATATTTCTTAGTAACAGAATAAAAACTGTAATATTTACCTTATTTTAAATCATGTATAAAATCGTAGTTATTGATTCGTAAACAAAGGAAACTCGTTAAACATGAAAACAATTTGTTGTGTATATTAACGTTTAATTGGCTGAATAATCTTTTCGTATATTTTAGTTAAATGACAAATCAATATTTGCGTTGTGCATTATTATTTATGTATCAATTATGAATGCCATAATTAAAACTAATGTGTTTAATCGGTGACTCGAAATTTAATCGTTGTGCCTTGTGCTTTGAGAAAATGACTAGTGCATTTCAAGTTTTGTTATTATTAATTTTATAGCTCATGACATAGTATGGACCATATTTAACATCAGTTGTAAACTTCCACACGGTTGTCTAACATCTTAAGAGGTTACCTATATCATTTGAGTTTCCCTCTTAAACTTCGGTCTAATAAGTTAACTATTTTACCAATCATTAGTCAGCCTAATCTCTTTTTAAATTATTGATGTTATCATAACCAGGAGTATTTTTTTTCTAACTATATTAAATTACTATTTTATTTATATTTGACATGTTTTTGCATGTTTAATATCAGTTTAACACTTCAAAGTTACAAAATTTGGCCAGATTGGAGTTTGATATGATTTCACTACCACTATCAATAGGTAAACACGTCCATATTTGGTAAATTTTGCTAAATTATTGTTATTGTTAATTTCCATCACTATGAAACTGTACTTGTTAACATATAAGTCGTGCCATGTTATTTTAAAAATTGGCACAGGATTCTCAACTCGTTGGTTGAGACTAAGCTATATATTTTGGTCTAAAAACCAATTCGGTAACGCTTTGGTTGCAAACGCTCGTAGCCATACACAATATCACGCAAAAACATCTTGGTAGCAAGCAGTGATACCAATTCAATCGCCAAAACACGCCTAAAGTTACTATTCTCACCTCTAAAGCTTTAAACAAGTTGCGATACTTTTATCTAATTTTTGAACTTCTGTATTGATAGACTTATAATTAAATTAAATGTTCATATATTGGTTATAATGATATTTTAAAAATATTCCGCGCGGTTTTGGAAATGAATACATTAAATTAATCACTAGGTTACCTTTTCTTAAAGAAAATACATTCATTTAAAAATGTCAAATGTAAATAATTGGAAGTTACCTCCTAGATTATTTGAAAGCTTGAATAAAGGTTGGTTTAGCTGTATTCCTTGGTTGTTAATAACAATTTAATTTAATGTGACAAAATAAATTTTCTTTTGATATGCAAAACCTTATTCAACACCATGTGTTCTTTCAACGAATGCTGTCCATCACATAATACCTGTACCTTATGTTTTCAAAAGCATATTTTCCTTACAAACTTTTACTAGAATCACTTTAACTTACCTAGGTAAATTAGTGAATGTATGAACCCTATTTTGAGGTTACACTGAGTTCACAAAAAAAGTGTTTGAGACCTCCAAAATAACTTTGAGCTGTAAATCTACACAAATACTACAAAAACTACGAAAAACCTTGGATTTTGGACTAGGAAAGAAGAAAGTTGATTTTTTGTCTGTGTAAGGCTAATTAAGACTAATATGTATATTACAGGGATGGAATCTCATTCTTTATTGTTACTTTTTCCAACAACTTTGCTCAGGTGATAGCGAGTCGGCCTACTGAGCTCCTGGGTTCAATACCAGGCATGGCTGGAGAATTGATAATTTGTGAAATGTGGGTCCCTTTAAGCTGTCACAGAGTGCTGGACTAATAGGGGGTATCCTGGGTTCTGTATTCGTTCTAGATTTAAGTTAATATACAGTATAGGTTGTGTGCTGATATAATCAGTTGGTTAAAAAAAACTACCTATGTTGAATACCTCAAATATAAAGGCTTATAAAAATATTTTTACCAAATACAAATGGTACCAAGAAGCTAGACACCCTGACTGCAAGCTTAATGTCTTTAGGTCCAACTTGTTGGTAAATTGTGTTTTGGAGAGTTTCAGTTTGAAATGCTTTACTATAGATTATCTGTGGATAAAATTATTATTAGTAAATACTTAATATTAATTAACAATTCGGTCTAGAGGTAAGGTGACACTTCAGTGCGACAAGTCTGGGGTTCAATCCTCGGTCTCTACATAGATTTATCTGATTGACAAACCCTTACTTTGCCTCTAACAAGACGTGTATTAATCAAAACTTGTGAATGTGTGGAATACCAGGCCCCAATGTGGTTCGGATTCCATGCTAAACTGTAGGTCCTCCATTTCATCTCACAATCACCCTACCATCATTAGCGTAAGTGCTTATGAGTTAAACAGGTAGTAAGACTTGGTGCTAATAATAATTATTATTATTATTAACAATTCAAATTATTACTATACACTATGAAACTTAAAACCTCTTCTTGGTCTGGATCTATTTGGAAATCAGGGCCTGCGGGTGCCGTTATCCAAGCAACGGCATAAGCCTAGATGATTTTATTCTTACTACTACAAAAATAATACTAGCCATCAAAGTTTTGAAATGAATAATATCAAGCATTTTGTAGTAAAGGGTAGAACATAAGCCTTAACTAGACAGGTGTAATTATTCTGCGATTGGCTTGTTCCGCGGCCACTGGATTTATACTTAATATTGGCTTGTTTTCCTGTAGGCCATTTAATTCAGCTCAACTTTTATCAATCCCAATGACTATTAAAACTTGTAATTTAGTTCAGAATTGAATCTAGTTCTTGAACTTGTTTTATCTTTCGCTTTTCTACCATTTTATATAATCTGTCAATTGATTCTGTTTATAACTAGCCTACTTGATATCATTTTGTGTAAACAACACATTTATCTAGGACCTCTTTTGGTTCAGTAAGTTTTTGCTTGGTACAATTGTATTGGTTTACATTTAACTAATTTAAAAAATCAACCCGCTTTTATTTTTGTTTAAAATTTCATAAGTATTTTATATTCAAGGAATAATATTTTCTACCTTTCTTTTATAGGTAAATGCTTCTGGTTAGACATAGCTGGATAAAGTTTGATAAACATTTTAACATGCAAATTAAATATACTATCTCAAAATTATTTCTATAGTGATGGTGGTAGTAGGAAGTAGCCTATATAATTTTTAATAAAGACTGCATTTAAAACTAGAATTTTTTTTTTGTGTGTGTGTGTTAAGCTGCAGTAGCCTACTTTGTTTCAGCTGGTTTACTAACGCCACAGTCAGTGATATTGCTATCCCCAGCCGAGTTGCGTAAGGTGTGTAACTTTTCTGAAGAGGATTGTAAGCTTGTCAGTTTGCAAGCAGCTCAACAAATTTTACCTAAAGGATTTGTATCAGGCAGGTATATTACCATGTCGAGCAAAAGTTGTGACATCATATGGTTTTAGCATATTGATCTTTCAAAGCAAGCGGGGAATTTTAGCCTATGGTTTTGCACTATAGTTATTGAAATCTGATTCATAACTTAACGGATTTTGTAATTCAGCATGTAAAGTATAATGTTATCTTTGGCAGGATTTAAACCCAACCTTTAGAGGGGCCCAGTATACTTTACATTCTGAATTGACTAAAATTAAACAAATAGTCTGCTGGAGAAACTTTTGAAACATTATGTTTATAACACACAAACACAGTTTATAAGTACCATTTATCTAAACAAACAGAAAAGTATTCATCAGATATAATTATATGTTTTAAAATACATTTAGATCCAGATGCTACTTTAACACGGCTTTAGAAGTTTCAAATTGAGCATTTAGATTACTTTAGAGCACCTTTTCATATTATTAATAGAAGTTTGATGCGAATTTTTTGAACCAACTTATTATATAAGCACATTACTTAACAAACTAATTCGGCTTTAAAATAAGTAATAGCCATTAATTCATTACCGGTTGTAAAAGAGAAATTTCCTATTTCCTCAATAATGAAGTTTTCGACCATGTCGGGAATTAAACTTGTAACTATATAGTTCACTACCCTCTGAAGTTATTTCGGTTTAGAGTGTAATTGTGTACGGTATCTAATTTACTGGGTATTCAGTGCAAACATTTGAAATTGATTTAAAAAAATATGTTTACCACATCTTACTTCTTGTCTGGGATATCCACATATTTACACTAATGAGGTAGATATGATTAAGGTAGAATTTAGAGGAAATATATCCATATCTGTTTGGAGGGAATGTTGTAAATAAATCCAAATCCTTGGTACACACGGATATGAATCAAACCCTGACCTCAATTGAACTGCCTGGGGCTGCTATGCAAAGTCTTTATTTGACACTCTCACATGTAGACTCGCCCATTCTCTTGTCAACCTGATCTGATAAATTGCAGTCACTTTAACTTTCCTCAAACATTTAAATGCAATTCCATAGTTTCTTTTCTTCCATGGATGTTGATAATCTCAGCAAGTGGTTTTTACACATTCCATCTTTGACCAAATCTCATCAAAGTAAATTATAATTTATGCCATTGAAGGTAGCAAAAAAAAAGTGTTGGATCCAATTCATCAGAAAATAAAGTATATTCTAGTGAGAATAAAAAATAAATTTGAGTAGGACGTTTCTTTAATTAACGAGGATTTAAATACCTTTCTCTTTTAAGCCAAATGTTGATAGCTGTTTAGTAAAAGGTTAACATACTTTATATGTGTGGCAGCTTTAGATGCAGAGCAAGTCTTTGCTCACAAGTGGCGCCTTCTTTCTGTGGGTTGCCCCAAGCTAGACGAATTCCTGGGTGGTGGTGTGGCCGTGAGGGGTATCACTGAAATAGCTGGGGAGAGCGGGAGTGGCAAGACACAGCTCTGTTTGCAAATGTGTCTGTCGGTTCAGTACCCTGAAATTAATGGTGGACTGAGTGCAGGTGAGATTTACAACTCTTGCAATTATTATTATTATTATTATTTTTGTTTTTTTACAGCTCCCTAAAACATTTAGCCAATTATTACCTTTTAATGCAAGGTAACAAATAACTTAATGGGTACAGGATGACAAAGCACATTTCACACCCCCTCCTAATGAGTCCCGATAGAATGAAACCTAAGTCGAGGGATTTGGTGGTAACGATTAATTTTCTTCAAGAGGCAGCCATTACCTCTTTGTCCAATCGTAGCAATGTAAAGTGTGACCTGTGTTTCTCTTTTCTCTGTAAAAAACAATAATGTGTTTGTTCCTTTTATATGTTTCTATCCACCTCTCCTGAACCCTCTTCCAAATATAATTTTCAAATTACCTCATAAAGCAAAAAGATTTTCGTTATAGAGAACTTTCAATATTATTTAGTATAAAGGGTATTGAGTTAAACATCCCTAGTAAAAACGTTTGTTTTTTAATGGGTATGCAACTTTTTCTTCTATGAAAGATAAAAGACTGGATTAAAATGTTATCTTAGTCATAGTACATTGGATTCGACCCACATTCTTTCCTCTTTTCCCAGGTGGGGATTTTTCCAATCAGTTTTCACTCATTCACGGGAATTTATTTTAATTGTATAAATTTACATCATTTAGTGATTGGTTCTCATAGTTTTATATACAAACAATTTAAGATGGGTCGGATCCGAATCTTACATTTTCTTTCGAATCTCTAATCCAATCCTTAAAAATGTAGTTTTATTTAAAGTGAAAAATAGTTTGGATGGGACTAGTCATTTATATTATGAAATGTTTTTAGGAAGTGTGTACATAAACACAGAAGACGTATTCCCTTCTCGCAGACTCCATCAGTTAATACAAAAGTTTCCTTCAAGATTTCATTCAGAAGATACCAGTATTCAATTCGGAAATAACATATTTATAGAACATATTGCTGATGTGGTACGTTCATGACTGTAATGGATCCAACATTAATTACATTTATAATCTTAGTTAATGTAACATAGGTTCAAGTATATTGTTAATTTATTTGCCATCGCAACATCAGACTGGATAATTGATTATATAAGCAATATTAGAAAGAAAAAAAAGTTTTCCAAATTTTAAAATTATGTTGGTCAAGTACTTGTGCCTTATTTTCATTAATTTGACTAAATAGTAAATGCACAACTACTTGGCTACAAAACTACAATGCTGAAATAAACCATAGTGTGTGGCTCTATTTCTAAAATGGTTCCTTGAATGCTTAGGAAAGCTTGAAGAAATGTGTTTTCGGCCAGCTACCCCAACTGCTGGCTCAAAAGTCGGTGGGGCTCATTGTGGTGGATTCTATTGCTGGCGTGTTTCGAGCAGATTTTGAACCACGAGATTCAGTGAGCCGAGCTAAAGAAATGAGAGCTGTTGGCGGTCAGCTTCACCGACTGGCTGACGAGTTCCAAGTGGCAATTATTTGTGTAAACCAGGTAGCACATTTTTTTTTCTGTTGTAACAAAGTATTAATGTGAAAAATTAAATTGCATATTTCAAATTCATACATACATAATCACGCTATTCCCTAATGGGGTAAGCAAGAAATTGTGCACATAACTCAAAAAATAACAACTATGGACTTAGTTCATTCTCACTAACCTTTTTCACACTTCCATATCCTTCCATACTCTTTGCTTCAACAGCCATACACCAAGTCATATATGCTCTTTTATCCTTAAAACTGACAGCTTTAGTTGTCATGAGGAGAAACAAGATTAGAAATTAAGTTATCCGGGAAATAGGAGTCCAGAGAGTAGATGAGATAGTAGAGGAAGCAAGACTGCGATGGTTTGGAGATGTTATGAGAATGTAAAAAGAGAGAATGCTGAAGACACTGTTGGAAATGAAGTATGTAGGAAAAAACCACAAGGGAGACCATAAAAGAGATGGGAGAAGCAGATAACAGGAAGTGTTTAAGTGAGAGGAGAAGAATGGAAGAAATTAAACAATGAAGAGTGGTGGAAGCACAAAGGAAGATGGAGGCATTTTACTAAACTGACCCGCTGCAGGCTGTAAACAGTTATGATGATTCTTTAATCTTATTAATGTTTACCTTTTTCACACATTCATATACAAAATTTAGCCACATCTTACATGGCCTAACCCTTCCTTTTGATCCACACACTCTACCTTCAAATATTTGCTTTGTCGCCCAATCCACACTCATCCTCTCAACATGCTCAAACCAACCTAGTTTCTTTCACAATGACCTATTGGATTTCCTTTCGAACCACACTCCTTCAACACCCATTCATTACTGGCTTTGTCCATCAGAGTTTATCCACATACATTTGTTAGATTATCTCATTCCAACTGCATTCACCTTGCTCTTGTATTTCTCCTGACAAGCACACACTTCACATCCAGAAAACAATGTTGGCGTTAACACATTTTTATATAATGCCACCGTTGCCTCTTTCGATACTACTTCATTCTTTGCAATAGTCCACATACATCCAACTACTCTATGAGATGCATTCACCCGTCTGTTGATTTCAACACTTATTATACCACTTTTACAAAATATTGGGGTGGCAAGAAGTTGTACTCTGCTTGGCTACATGACTGTACAGCAACCTTTACCTGAACCAAAGATGGTAACATGTATCTGTTCGAGATTTTAATCAAGTAAAATCCAAACTGCCTTGCTATATGATGGTGTGTAAACTACCCCACACCTGTAGGCCAATCAATCTCATCTTATTTTTTACAGGTTACAACTGTTATAAACAATGAGCCAAGTGCGGGGGACCATACAGGCAGAAAGACGGTGGCTGCATTGGGCCTTGCGTGGGCCAACATGGTTACCACTCGTCTTCAGATCTCCCGCATCGATCGTAGCGTCACTGATGCCAAAGGTACAACCGTGCCTGTAAGGATGTTAGAGATAATCTTCTCTCCCGACAAACCATCTCGCAGCTGTCACTTTGTGGTGACAGAAGCGGGTGTATCTGCTGTCAGCAATGTGAACGAGTGAAATAACCGACATTTGAGTAAAACTGGAGCAACATTTGCTGTCGAGTTAGGTTGCTGCAAAATAGGAGTATGCATGGTATAAGGAGTTGTTCTATGAACCATAATGTTAAAAAACCAATGGATTCAGAGAAATTCTTCTTTTACTGGCCTGGGTGATTACCTTGTTCAGTTACCAATGGTCTATTGGCCCAATTTTGTATAAGTAAGCCAAGAGTGGTGTTATATATTATGTATAAATAATTTAAACTATATTTAAAGAAGACCAACAGATACCCCATACTTATGACGGTTTAGGTTCCAAGGCCACTACTCTAGCTAGAAAATCATCGCAGCTCGAAGCAATGCATTTTTTTTTCACTTCATTTCATTTGTCATAAATAACCACTGTAGGCCTTGTTTCTAAAAAGGGTAATCATACAAATCCCTCACTGATGCAAGTGGTAGCATCATGGGGTTGTGTCGTATTAAGCAGCTCAAGTTTGGAGCATGGTGGCAATTGAAAAGCATCAAATGTCGGGGTATGCCTGTAAATAAACTTAAAATGTGCCATATCTCTTGTAAGACTGTACTTTGGCGAACTGTGACACATGTCTGTGCCCTCTACAAGTAGACACACTAAGAAATGTATTTGTTCTCCTCTCGAGGCTATAGTAATACTTTGTAATTTAGGATCAGTGTGTGTAATTTATTAAATAAGCTATGCCCCACTAATATATTTCTTTTTATTGTATATATACAACCCTGAGTGATTAAAATAAAAGGCTGAGAATGTCGAAAGTTAAGTTGAGTTCTAGAAAAGGTATCTGAGAGTTAAAAAAATGTTTCGTCTGGTGTAAGCTCACGGCTATCAAACGAGGTTTGAATCTAATAAATGTATACTTATAAAACTTATCATATAAAATGATATAAAAACAATATTTTCAAAATTGCAGCTGCACATTTATCAAACAACACCCAGACAAGTAGAGAAAAATAAAATAAATAAGTCTTCCATCATCATCACACAGTAAAGTACAGCACAGCACAAAAAGCTCAAACCAACTTTGGTGGCCACATGGTTTTTAAGGTTATAATCTGGCAGTAGACTAGACTGCTGATAGATGACACAGTAGATCAAGGTTCAAATCTCGGTCAGATGTACTGAAGGTTGTTCTTCCAAAATGATTTTCCACCCTCCTTCCATGCAAACGGGGGTATACTTCCTCTAAATATAAACTTCCTAATCCCTAAGACCATTGGCTTAGTTAGTACATAGATGCATAGCCCAAACAGGTAGTAAAATGCAGTGCTTTAAAAAACACACAAATTAACTAAACTTATAATGCTGTCAAGTTTGAATTGAAGCTTTCATTAATGGCTCAACCCGCCTTGGTGGTGTAGTTAGTTAATGCGCTAGTTTCATGTTGAGCTAGACTGTCAAGGACAGGGATATCAAGGTTCGAATCTTGGTCAGGTGAACTGAAGGGGTTATTTCCTAAATGGTTTGAAATTCTTCCTCCACACAAATGTGGGTTCATTTACTCTAAATGTAACCTTCCCAATTCCTAACCCATTAGAGTAATTAGTACTTGAGCGTGTAATCCTAAAGGATAGTAAGACGCAATGCTAAATAAATAAAAATTAATGGCTCAAACTTGAAATTCAAGTTTACTCCTATCCTAGAGCTCTTGTTACAATTTATTTGAACTTTTACAGTGATGGATATATTTCTGTGAAATATTCCATTTGAGCATTTATTTTGTATACTCTGTAAAACAAGTTCTAAGGAGAAAACTTATGAACACAATCTAACCATATGAATAAACAATTTGACTCAAAAATCAACTCAATTTTAACAAATGTATTTCGACATTTATCACACAAATTACCTACAGTAGTTTGATCAAGTAAAAATTGATTTTTAGCAAAATAATTCCATAGTTTCATTTCTGTTCCAGAGATGACAAACTAGTTAGGGAGCAAAAAATTTAATTCCATGTGCCATTTTGTATGTTTTAACATAGTTGGTATGTTTCCTTGTCACCCTCAAATTAAAAATATTGAATCCATAAAATTCAATAAAAGAAATGCCCTCACATCGAATACAAATTAATACCGACATGTTGATGTGATCACAAGTTTAGGTAATACTAAACTTTTGAGGAATTAACAATTTGTTTTCATAGTTGAGGTGGGATGGAAGGGGAGGCGAGAAAAAGCTGGTGTTTTTTTTATGGCAAAACATTTCTACACTTGGTGACCCCAAATTTTTCTTTGGATATCTGTCAAGAGTGTTATAGCATTTAATGACAACTTTTTCTCTTAATTTAGAAGGTTTGTTAGATAATGCCACCATGTTAATGACAAATATTCAGGAACTGTTGATAACATGGGTATAAAATTAATCTCTGTGCGCTGGAGCAATATTTTATTTATTTTTGGTAAAAAAAAACAATGTTTTCCCTTAAAAACTGAAAAAATGGCCTTTTCCCGCGTCCCCTTCCATCCCACCTTAATCACGATTGTATTTTCCAAATTATGTTAAATAGAAAATACTTGCAGATAAGTTATTAATGTATAGCATGAAGTTACAAATATATGCAACATAAAATTTAAGAACCACATTGTTCATTCTAAGTCTACATCGGGATTATTAAAGATTCGTATTACAATTGTTGGAGATTATTTACTATCTACTTGGCTGTGTTTTTGGTTTAGGCATCTTCGCTAAAAGTGCTTGAATGTCTTTCTTTTCATCATAAGTTTTCCACAAATCAAATAGATTGAGAACATATCGAGCTATTTCCTGTATTTTATCAAAGTCAACAGTGAGCTCTGCGAACCATGTCTTCAAGTCTTTCTGAAGAATTACACAAGCGATCTGAAGACAACCTGAAATATAGGAATAAATTATTTGAGAAATTTCCAGTTATAGGATGAAGGACATAATATTAATAACATGTACTTGGTGGCTTTCATGTAAATGATCACCGTGATTTTCCTAACTTTGATCTATGTTAGGGGCGTGCTAAGCTTCAAAAAAACTTTGACTTGGATTTAAAAGTAAAATTCCAGATTTCATAAAATATTTAAAGTTAAAATACACATTTATGCTCAAAATGAGTGAATTTTTTTTTGCTGTTCTACTGTTTTAGGGATTAGGAAGGCATTTGTGTGGAGAAAGAGTGGAAAACAATTTAGGAAAAAACATCCTCGGTACATCCAACTGAGTTTCGAACCCCGATCTCCTCATCATCCGCAGTCTAGTCTACTGTGAGAATAGCGCCTTAAACCATACGGCCACCAAAGCGGTTCTGTAAAATAATTAAATTGCATGTTAATTTATAAGCTTAGAACAAAATATGTTCATGGTGTTTGCAATATGACAACTTAGATATTATATTTAATACCTGAAGTTATATAACTATGCAAAATATAATCTTATTTTCTGACATTAAACCTTCTTTTTAAACATTCAAACTGCGATTTGACTTCAGGAATATTACATGTTATTGATTGAAGAAGTGCATTTAGCACTACCTGCTTAACACTAATGCAGACTTCCTTACTAAAACCACCCTAATCATACCAATCCTCTGGTACATAGATCTATTTAATAAATCTTGTGTTAAAATGTACATATTAAACATCTAAATAAGATAAATTCTACTTCTAGTTTTGTTCAGCTTATCGTTGAAGCTTTATTAAGATTAGGAACGAGTGTTTATGCTTTACAAGTTAGCATGTTTTTATTTCCTGGTTTTCATAAAGAGCTAGAAGAGGGACATTGGTTAACTCATGGCCTCAAAAGAGGTACACAGTTCGAATGAGTTAAGGAAACCTTGAAATTTTTTCATAAAAGTGAATAGTGTGAAGTCAAATGAGTGTTCAGAATAGGATTATTTGATATGACCTTGGTGGGGATATATAAAGTCGTTTCTCCTCAATGTTACAGGAAGGGGGATAAGATTTGTGTTCTGATCAGTGTGCTTAGTTAAGTACGCTTTTTATTTTATGCAAAATCCTGCAGTTAAATTTCCCAAATTATCGCGAAACTACCAGTTTTTTCAGAACTACAAATAGAAACAACTTGTGTTCTGATCAGTGTGCTTAGTTAAGTACGCTTTTTATTTTATGCAAAATCCTGCAGTTAAATGTCCCAAATTATCGCGAAACTACCAGTTTTTTCAGAACTACAAATAGAAACAACAACACAGTTACGTGGCAAACCTTCACTGCATTTGAGCTGCAATGTAAATATAATTATTCTATCCAGCCCCAATAATAACAACACAACATACCTCTCAACCAGCTTCAATGGCAGCATGGTCTAAAGCGTTATTCTCGTGTTGGACTAAATTGTTGAAGATGGAGAGATTGAGGTTCGATCCCGGTTGGGTGCAATGGGGCTGGTTTTTCCTAAATGGTTTTCCACTCTCTTCCATGTTAATGTGGGTGCACTTCATCTTAACTAAACCTTCTTAATCCCTTAGTGTAATTAATACACAGGCGCATAACCCAAACGGGTAGTAAGACACAGTGCTAAAAAAACACATACCTATCGCTATCTGATATGGTGGGTAAAGCAGAGAAACATCCGTACGGAGACTATCGTTGATGACCCTCCATGTTAAAGCAAGCAGTTGGTCCTCCTGGCCTCCGATGTCATGGATTAGTTGCATCAACGGACGGTAGGGCTGATACACAATCAAGCAACAGTCTAAGTTCTCTAGCAGGTAGAATTCACACTCTAGAATGTGGTTCGTACGATAGGGAAACTCTTGTGTGTAAGCATAGTTGAATTTGTTTTTCACTAGAAAATAAAACAAAAGCTTTGATAACAAAACATTCAATCCAAAAAGCACCAATCCTATGTAAGCCTCTAATAAATCAAATCTGCCAAAGATCTAAGTGACAACATCAAATTAACCTTTGATGTAATAAAAAGAATCTGTATCCATGGCAATGGGCATACGTGTGTGTATTTAACCCCTTACTCCTGCTTCAAAATGATATATATTAATATATATTATACATTTTAAATTAATAATATAATATATAATACATTAATATTAAATAGTAGTCAGTGATATGCAAAGTCAGAATTAAATGAGTAGCCAGCCATTCATTACTAATATGACTGCCTTAAACGATGAGTGAAGAATGATCCAGAGCACAGGACACTTACTGAATAGCTCAGTGAGTTCAATTTCTATGTCCAGGTATCATTTTTCAATTAAATGAAATATGGTGAAATATTTGTTAAGGATTTTATCTCAGTCGGTAGCACGTCTGTCTACTGAGCTAAGGATCCCGGGTTCAATTCCTAGCATAGCTGAAAATTTATCATCGAAGAAAATATGGGTCACCCTTTCACACTGATAAATTAATGGCCAGGGACTGGATGTTGTGCCTGTCTTAGTATTAAGATAGATTATAAGGCATATGAAGCTACGACAGGCTTAGCCAGCTGGTAGTGGAAAAATACAACTCACGTTTCACAAATGATAAATTTTTCGGCCATGCCAGGAATCAAACCAGGGAGCCTTAGCTTAGTAGACAGACATGCTACCGACTAGCTAAGATGTCAAAAGTCTTTACTTTAATAAAGGGAATTAAAATGAAAATTACATACCCACAGTCTGACATGTAGTGATGAGCCTACTGTTAGAAATTACACCAAACTCTTCAACTTTGGAGGCAAGGAACACACACGTAGGGGCCAGAAGAAGGGGGTCGATACACTTGAGAGAGTTACGAGCATAGAAGCGTTTGAAGAAAACAGTGGCCGTCGCTATCACTTGTTGTCTTAATTTGAGCTGCTCTCCAAGAATTTGAATCACTGTGAACAGTTTACAAGAACATGTTTATCACATACTCGTTTAAAGAGAGAACAAAGGGTTGTACAATTAATCCTATTAGGTATTACCACAGTTTTGTTGTGTGTTTTAATGTAATGAATGAACTATGTGGGTAAAACAGATTTTTCTATTACTACATTTAAAACCAAGGTTATTCACAGTTAAGAAGAGGGAACTGCACCGGTATTCATTTGCAAACAATATGGGATATTGAAAAGTACCTCTTCCTGGTAGACTGGGAGGGCGGCCATACACACCTATCTCCTCATGTTGCTACTGAAAGGAGATATCTATCTAGCATTACATGAGTTAGGGACTCTTCGAAAGATAAACCACCTAATGCCATGGTCAGCAAAACATCAGGTGCCAATTGGTGGGGATCAATCACCTCATCCCAAGGTCCCTTGACCCATCATTATTGTATTCTCAGGATAACCGTCATTGAATCAAGATGAAACACCACCGGCTTCGGTGGCCGCGTAGTCTAACGTCCTTATCTCATGTAGGACTTGACTGCCAAAGAAGGAGAGATCAGGGTTCGAATCCCGGTAAGGTATATAGAGGGTGGGTTTTCTTAATGTTACAAATGATAGGAAGAAGAGGGATAATAGTGTAATTGCATCAGTTTTTGAAAAAGGTGTAAAAGGATCTCTAGTTACATTGTGATGGGCAAAAAATAATACTTAGCACCGCGTCTTACTATCCGTTTGGTTAGTATGCTCATGTACTATTTATGCTAATGGGTTAAGAATTGGGATGGTTGAATATAGAGTAAGTGAACCCACATTTGCGTGGAGGTAAAGTGGAAAGCCATTTAAGAAAAACAACCCCATGTTCAGCAGTGCAAGATTTGAAACTTAATCTCCCTGTGCTTGGCAGTCTAGCTCAACACGAAACAAGTGTGTTAGCTAACTACACCACTGAGGCAGGTAAGGGTACAAAGCTGGACATATTGATAGAAGTGTAAAGTTGTGAGGTGTGTAGAGTATTATTTGAAAATCAAGGTACAAAGGATAAAGGAACCACCTAATCCAGTTGAAGTTGCCTCAAGTGTTCCGCAAAGTGGTNCTATTACCAGCTCTTTCAGAGCTGGGATTCAGTAATATCCATACTGAGGGCGAGTTCACATTGAGTACTGAAAGTGTTCTCAATTTGGTCCCTTTAGACGGGATACCTGCCTCCTCGTCATGGATTTATTGACGTTCTGTAATATACACCTCCCTTAATCAGTTTTGATAATCTATATGGCTTTGCACTTCATGCGAATGTGTTACTTATGCTAATGTTTTGTTCTTGTAATACAGATATGTGGACGGCTGCCCGAGGCAGTATTGGGCAGTGTGTTCACTACATTATTCGAGCACTCTAAATCCTGAACGAGTGTTTATTGTTATTAAAAGAAATAATAATGTGTATTACACTTTAGCTTGGCTACTTTACGCCTTAGTAAATAGACAGCCAACCAATTTCCAGTAATAAACAGTGATCTCTGCTACTCTTATGTACTATGTCCTTTGAAAATAAAATGTATGCTTTTCGTGTTACTAATGTAAAGTGGTCAGGGTTTTAGGCCCTTAGCTCTCAACCTTTTCATTTATAAAATTATATTAGTTTTTCCTTTAGTTTACATATTAATACACTCAAGATACTGAGAGTACTAAACTGATAAATACATTGTTCTTTTCCATTCATCTAGGCCTAATTTAATTCTCTTTATTACTATCAAATGGTTAATTATAAGAAAGTGTGGGGTTTTATGGTAATTATAAGTTATGTAAATCATAACCAAAGTTGTAAGCAATATATGTTTTAAATTTCAATTCATTAACTTCATTTTCAGGCCTTTAAACTTATAATCTAATAGTTTTTTTATTATTTAAAGTCTTTGTTGGAATATTAGAGTCATCCAAATTTATTACTTTTACTTTTCATTTTAAGTATCATGCAATGTATCAATAGCTGAACCCGGAAGCTGGGAGATGCACCTATTCTTGCACGTGTGGTCTTTCAGGGGAGGGGGAGGTTTTGGCGCGGACTCCTGGCCAATTAGTGCCTCTAGTGTAGTGTCTGTTTTTGACCTTATCTGGAAGGAAGGCGTCAGACGCGGCACTGACCGGTTAGCACGCAAAGAGTAAAGACCGGTACTCTCAATTAACTTATCGTAACTTTCAAGATGGGAGAAAGTAGAGGTAGACCAGGTGGCTAAATAATTATCTTTAGCTATGTCATAATTAGTTCGTGTTTCTAAATTAAATATCCTTGGTACTAAAATGTAAATGATTTATTAAAATAAAACTTCAAATTCAAATGCTACGCTAAACAATATCTTTTTTAATCTCCTGTGTACCTCTACCCCCACCATTATATATAACCCCGAGATGCTCTACCGAAACAACCGACTGTCGTAGACGACACCGTAAGAAGAAGATGAAAAGGCGAGGCTGATCATCAAATCAGCTGACCAGAGCTGACTGGGTACAAAAATGGTGCAACAACGTGGGGCTAGTTCTCAACCGCAGATGACTGTATCGCTGATGGGTTACACAAAATGTCCTCCATTTTGACCAAATACATAAATTATTAATTGTTTGGTGTTATTCATTTTCAAAGTGATCTCGCATTTAAAAACTTTGCCCTTATGCCATCAGGAACCGATCACAGAGAGATTGATAATTCATAATTTAATCTGAAAGATATGCCCGAATTTACAATATGTGTAGTATGGTTATCAATAAGACAGATTAAGGGAATTTTATTTAAAGTTTGCAGTTTAATGTTTCAAGTTAACAAATAATCCAATATAAGTTATCGTTTTAATTTTTGTAAAATTCCTCATTTTTTTAGACACAAAAAATTCTTTGTATTTTCCTTAGTTCCCCAGTTTTACAGGTGCATTGAAACCCTGGGGTATGTAAGTGGATTTATTTTGTATCGTGATTAAATTTCATGTCATTTTAGGAGGGTTCCTTAATGCACCCGTCTATAATGCGAGTAGTATGAGTATAAAACAAAATTAAAGAAAGTACAAAATGGAAATGCGCCTTATGAAAAATAAAAGAGCCTTTATATATTTTATTCTATTGGATGGTCAAACAATTAGTAAATGGATCACGCCAATATAAGGTGTCAGGGGAAAGCATTTCCTAAAGGTATCGAGAAGAGTATGGTAAAAAAAAAGGAAAAAAAAGAAGAAGAGCTTAATCATGAGACCGTTTATTAAAATATTATATTAAAACACCATCTCAACATTAAATATCCTGCTGTACTTACAATTAGAAAAGAATATAAATATTTTTTGATATTCTTCCTCCGTTAAGATTTGTAGGTCCTGTTGTCTTTCACGAATAAGATCTTGTCGGTCCAACAGCCATTGTTGGCTGTAATACAAAATGTAACAAATAGCTTTCAAATATAACCCTATTAAAATCAAATTATCAAAGTATGGTAAGTAAATTAATGCATCTGTATTAAAAATATTAGAGAATCAATTGTATCCTATGCGGGTGATATGTGAACTCGCCAATTAAAGTTAAAGTTTACCGTACTTCTTGTGTTCTTTACACATCTGATGTAATTTAAGATCT
>CABFOW010000086.1:262569-282369 GCA_902141385.1 Timema californicum | reverse complement strand
GTTATATTTTACCGGTCTTCTTGTGTTCTTTACACATCTGATGTAATTTAAGATCTGATGAAGGACTTGAAGCCTTTTCTATTAAAGTTAATGTGAGAGAAAGAATATATTTTCAAATATTCTACAGTATAAATTTATTTTAAAACAAATAGAAATAAAACTTTAGAATAACACAGTCCAAACTAGTATTGAATTTTACTAAATGATAATATGTTAAAAAAGAAAGACAAAAGAGGCACCATACAAGAACAATATTCTCAAGTGAACCACCTGATAAGAGCAATTACCTGGTGATTAAGCTTAGAATAATCAAACTAAAAAGAGATGTTGATTGATAAAAATTTATAAAATAAATAAGAACTAATGAGCCATTAATTTAATGTGTTTTTGTGTGTCAGTGCACAATATTGAGAGCATATCCTACCTACTACTGATACCAAATCTCTTATTTTTTACCAAACCCTCAGATTTCAAATTAATAAATAAAATTTCAATATATAAAGTAATGATCATTCCCAGTAGATCCAGTCACCACTAAGGTATGTCATTATAGATCTATAATCCAAGTAGGTACCAGGCCTACTATATTATAGCCACAAGATAAATTGAGCAACCAAGTCCTTCTTTTCAAGACACTCTCACTTAAGAGGCGGCAATACAAATTTGAGAGGGAGTGGAAGGCAGTTTAGTATATTTCAATTCACCATAACTTCATTTCACTTATAAGTGAATTTAACATAGCCTAAAAGTTAATTATTTTATATAACTTTTTTTACTTTCACACCCTCAAAACTGCTTTTAAGTTTTATAGTAATAGACAGCTAATAATAAAGGGCTTACTCACGTATATGACAAGATTATGTAATGTAATATTGTTTATAGCAGTGATTGAACACCTATTAATATAAAGAACGGACCATTTAAAACAAGAAAATACATTAGACGCATGTTTTGCCATTTTTTTAAAAATAGTTCACAAGGGCTTTGAATTTGTTTTACAAGGTTAATTTTTTTATAGGGCCTAATCAAAAACTTTAGAATCTTGTGTGTATAGATGCTAAAAACATTAATCATAATTAAAAAGATTTTAAAAAAAGGAATCTCGCCCTAGGATCATACTAAATGCCGTCCCAAATCTTGATCGGGAATAAAAATGCTTTTTGGTAATATGCAGGAAAGAAACCGATCATGTTTCTGACATTCTTAATGTAACTTGACCGACTTTTTTTACTTGTTCTGACTTATTTTCCTCTTTACAGTTTTGAATCAGATAAAAATTTAGTGGTTTTCATTTTACTTAACATTTTAAAAGTATCAAGATGCTAAGTTTGGTATTTTATGGTCCTATTACCTAAGACCCTGACAGAAGTCTAATGATAAGCCGGCTTAAAGAAGTTTGGACATAAATCTGTACTTACTGATGTGAGCTTTGCCAAAAATTTCCAGCCATCATATGAAGCTTATTTCAAAACTCAGGAATCTTGATAGGTTATAATTATTATGTAATTTTAATAAATTCAATAAAAGTCAACTCATTTTAATAAACCATTTCATTACATTAGAATAAATCACAGATCATCATTACCACAGATTACGTTAACATGAAAGAACTTAGTTAAAATAGCTATAAGGTGTTTACCACACAGGTGCTGAGATCTAGACAAATTTGACACACTTTTATTGTTTATAATTGCGGTCTCGATGGCTAGGTGGGCATTTTATTTGCTTTGCATTATTATTTTTATTATTACTATTATTATCATCGTCATCTTAATTTTTATTTATTTTGTACTATATTCCCAGGGGTTTCACGAATCCATCACTTAAGAAATTTCCATTAAATATGAGAAATGAGTAGAACCGTTTAAAGTGATTTACTTCACTAAAATTAACATTTCATTTTCATTTATGTGGATCGCGAAATATTTCGGTAAAATCGTTCGTGAAGTGAACTATTTGCTGTAGTTCAATATAAACTAGTTCACTTCAAGAAGGTGAATTAGTTCAATTTTTAATTCAGCTACAGCTATAGACCCTAGAGCCTAGGGGGTTGATAAACAGTTAAGTAAAATGTAGGTTAATGTTAGGTTGTGTTGCGTGTTACTAACTATTGAATTTATTTCGTATATTATTTAAAACAAGAAGTAGGATGACTTCCAAGAATGATGTTATTTCAGCTGAGAAGCCGAAGCCATTAATCGAGAAGAGCAAATGTGATGTACCATCTATGAACTGGTGGTTAATATTTTGTGCTGTGCTATTTTTGACATTTAGTACTAGATTTCATAAAGTATCGCAGCCAGATCATGTGTGTTGGGATGAAACTCATTTTGGAAAAATGGGGAGCTGGTACATCAACCGAACTTTCTTCTTTGACGTGCACCCTCCTCTTGGCAAAATGCTGATAGCCCTATCGGGTTACCTAACCGGCTACGACGGCAAATTCGCCTTCGAAAAGCCAGGAGACAAGTATGAAGGAGTTGAATATGTGGGAATGAGATTATTTTGCACATTTTTGGGAGCCAGTATTGTCCCATTTGCTTTTGTTACAGTTTGGGAAATGACCCATTCCCTTGCTGCAGCCTCATTTTCCGCATCCTTTATTCTTTGTGATGTCGGCATCCTGACACTGACTCGATACATTCTTCTTGACCCAATTCTGTTATTCTTTGTGATGGGTTCCACCATGGCGATGGTGAAATTTCACTCCTACAGAGATCGACCATTCTCTGCTGTGTGGTGGGTTTGGCTCTTGTTAACAGGTGTTATGCTTGCTTGCGCAGTAAGTGTTAAGTTTGTTGGTCTTTTTGTAGTTATTTTGGTAGGGATACGCACTTTAGCAGATTTATGGGACATGTTAGGAGACCTTACCAAACCAATGAGCTTTGTCGTTCGTCATTTTATAGCTCGCATCTTATGTTTGATTGTTTTACCATCTTTGCTCTACATGTTGTTCTTCTATATCCATTTGCAAGTGCTGAATAAAAGTGGTAATGGCGATGGTTTCTACAGTTCAGCATTTCAGTCTAAGCTGCAAGGAAACTCTCTGTACAACGCCAGCATGCCGAGGGAAGTAGCGTATGGTGCAGTGGTAACTCTGAAGAATCATCGCACCGGTGGGGGCTACCTGCATTCTCATTGGCACTTGTATCCCGAAGGTGTAGGAGCGAGACAGCAACAAGTGACCACGTACACTCACAAGGATGACAACAATCTTTTCCGCATTAAAAAGTACAATAGTGATCCGGTAGACAGCGCACTAGTAGAGTTGGTTAATCATGGGGATTTGGTGAGGCTAGAACATGTCACCACCCGACGCAATTTGCACTCTCATAAGGAACCTGCTCCTCTGTCCAGGAAACACTACCAAGTGACGGGCTATGGTGATAATGGTACTGGAGATGCTAATGATGTTTGGAAGGTCCTGATCGTCGGCGGGAGGGATGGAGATGTAGTCACCACAGTGTCTAGTAAACTCAAATTTATACATTATCTTCAACATTGTATTCTGACATCAAGTGGAAAGCAACTCCCGAAATGGGCATATGAGCAACAGGAGGTGTCTTGCAATCTAAACATGAGGGACAAAAACGCTTTTTGGAATGTAGAAGACAATATATTTCCAAGGCTACCAAACATATCTTTCGAAGTGTATGCACCGGGATTCCTGGAACGTTTCATCGAGTCACATGCGGTTATGTTCCAAGGCAACGCTGGACTCAAACCCAAAGAAGGCGAAGTCACTTCCCGACCATGGCAGTGGCCCATTAACTTTAGGGGCCAGTTCTTCTCCGGAAACAGTTATCGCATTTACCTTTTGGGAAACCCTTTTATATGGTGGAGTAATCTGATCTTCTTGGCGATATTCTTGATAGTGCATGCGTGCCACGCTGTGCGTAAGCAGCGAGGAAAACCGGTGTTAGAGGGAGCGGAGCGAATGTCCAATGCCTGTGGTTGGTTGTTTCTAGGTTGGGCACTGCACTACGTGCCATTCTGGGCCATGGGCCGAGTCTTATATTTTCATCACTATTTCCCTGCCCTTCTCTTTAGCTCGATGCTAACAGGTGTAATGTTAAACTATCTTCTAGAAAGCTTACCTTTTGTGCTTCCTGTGAGCTTAGCTAACACCATGTACCATTGGTTCCTAGGAGTTATCTTCTCAGCCACTGCTTACAGCTTCTTTCTCTTTTCACCTCTAGCCTATGGGATGTCTGGACCTTCAGCCTCCGATCCAAACAGCTCAATGTATGGTTTACGATGGCTAGAATCCTGGGAATTTTGAATTTTATATTCTTTAATAAAAAAATAGGCCTAGATTCGGTACAAGGTAGTGTTGAAGCTGTGTTTTAAATGTACATGGTAAATAATTAATTTGGGTAAGGCTTACATTAATTAGTTTTATCATTTTTGAAAATAATTCAGGCTTATAGTTTGGTATCAACATCTTGTTAAAATACAAATAAGCCTAAATATAGATTTTGCCTGTAACCTATTTATTCTCGTAGATGGTTTTGGATGGACATAATTAAAAACCTGCCAGGTTAAACTAGATTGTATGGTTAAGCAACTTTTAATGGTGAAGTACTTAATTTATTTTGATAATATATTTTTTATATCAGTTCTAAGTTATAATTATAGTTATGAGGTTCTCAAACTTCTCGCATTTCTGACCTACTAGAAAGTATAACAAATTACAGTAGCATATTGTTAAAGCACCCAAGTTTTTACTGGATACTTCAATTATTATGATTTACGTCTTGAATATTTAGACAATGATAAAATGTTGGCAGGTTTGATTTACATTCAACGCAGGAAAACTAGGGGGAATAATTGTGAAATTCGCTTCTTCACTGTGCCGTTTTTTTGGTAAAGAAAAACCCCTTAACTTAGCGAATTTTGTGACATTTTCTTTTCTTACATATTCAAACTATTTTCAGCCAAGAATCAAGAAATAATAATTTTTATTGTTGAAGTAAGAATATAAACTTGGAAATATTAATGTAAATAAACATGTTTTCAGTAAAACATAAGTACCGGTACTTACAATTTACAACCATTTAATTATTAATTTAAGCAACCCACTTATAGCAAGCCCATTGTTTGAGAATCTCTCAATTAGACTCTTAATAAGGACCAAGTTTTGAAATTGAGAGTTTATATTTTAGTTTGGTTAATTATTATTCTTGTTAATAATACCTCCAATAATAATACATCTCCTTAGCAAAAAAATGTTGATCCTGCAACAATAGTTTGGTTATAATTAAACATAATATTGTTAATTTATTATGACCTCATAGAAGACTACTGTATGTATTAGTAAATACTTTCATACGGTTTCCATATCCTCAATAAATAATTTTCAAAAATGTATTTGCTGAAAATTGTTAGCTACTACCCAAAACCCTTGAGTTGAGGCCTAGTTTTTGTTCTATATAAGTTTTTCAAAAGGGAGTGTGATATTCCCATCGCAATTCCCCAAAGGAAGAAACCAAAAACAATCGTGAGTGGAAAAGATAAAAATGATAAAACGATAGGTCACATAATTAGAAACTCAGGTCCATAGTGTATTTTCCTTGAATTCTTAACAGATTCTCTTATACTCCATTCACGGTAGGAATTACTCTCTGAAAGGTCTATTTTCCTACCAATATCCTACTATATAATATGATTCTGGTAGGAAAAAAAAAAGCCTTTCAGAAAACAATTCCTACGATGAACAGACTTTACTTTACCCTTTTTAAGGATTGAGTAAGATAAAAATACTTTGGTCGAGGAGTTGGGCAGTAACAACCAATAATAAATAACCTTTACCTTTTTATCCAATGACAGCTGTTTTTAAGTGTGAACTGAATCTTTTGTGTAAAATGTGTGTGTTCATCAATTTGTGCCTGTTATTTTTAGTTACTTTTTCCCTTCAGTAATATTATGTAGATCTACCTTAGACTGAAAATAGTATTTCATTAGCAGTTGATTATTTATTTTAAAGAAAAACAATTTACTTGTATTTTTATTGATTTGGTAAAAGCCACTCGTTAGTTTCAAATTATTTTCTCTAGGCATACCATATAGGTTTTATTTTTATTCATTATACCAATAGTAGGTTGGATTAGAATCTCATTTATTGTAAACACAACAAATAATATTATAATAAAACTACTTTTCAAGTAAAAATACAATTTTTACAAATAAACAATGTATGAAAGTTAAATTATGGCCGACTTATTAAATCTTTGCTCTTTAAACTACTTAATTCACAATGGAATGGAACGTGCATTAGTTATTGCCAAACATTAAAGGTCTTGGTACCATTTTGATATTATTTTTTAAGCTCTAATTTTATTAAAAAAATAGTATAGTTTTAAAGCTAAAATATTTTTGGAATATGTTTTGTACTTTTATATGGTTGATAATAAAAACTGTTTTATATAGTGTTATAAGTATGTCATTTGTTAAACATATTTCAACCTTTAATTTCGAAATACTTTATAACTCATTCACACATCATGAAAAAGTTACACTAGCCTTGTTAATCAATGTGCAGGTCACATGACAATAACTTAAGGGCTTAGCTCAAAGGTTTTATATGTGCTGTTCCTGCCACAAAGCAAAATGTCAATAATATGTTAGTGTACTAAATACTTCTTAATCAAACCTTTTATTTAGTACAGGTGTAGGAAGCTTTGAAATGTCAAAGTATAAGCACAAATCTTCTTTGTTTCCATCTCCACACTCTCAATAATATTTGCATCTTCGAAACATTTTGAAGGAAGAAGAAGAAAACTTTGATATATTATGAACAGATTTGAGATTTGTTATTAAATCTTACATATTTCAACATATAATAATCCTTTTAGCAGATACCAGTACTAATCAGTATTTTAACGCTGACTAGTGATCTACATCTATAACACAAGTATCTGATAAATTCAGTTAATCTGCATAAAATAAGAGTGTGCTTTTTTTCCCTTTCCAAACCTTTATCTTCAATCAAATGTATTTAATGGATGATTTAAAAACATTAAAGTAGAAGTTGTGTGACAACAACCATAACCTTAGCTTTAGACTCGCCTAGGCCAGACTGCCGATGAAGGGGAGATCGAGGTTCGAATCTCGGTCGGGTCTACTGAGGGTGGTTTTTCCAAAATGGTTTTCCACTCTCACTTCAGGCAAATGCGAGTAATTAATTAGCTTCCTTCCTCATCCCTACTTTATTAGAGTAATCAAAAATATGCATATACAACCTGATCAGGTAGCACGACCCGGTGGTGAAGATGATAATAATACTAATATAACTCTCTTAAGTGGCCGCATGGTCTAAGGTGCTACTCCCGCAGTATACTAGCCTACTGATGATGGGGAGATCAAGGTTCATATCTCAGTCAGGGGTACTGAGGGTGGTTTTCCAAAATGGTTTCAAACTCACCCTCCACACAAATGTGGGTACACTACCTGTAAATATAACCTTTTTAATTCCTAAAATCCCTAGGTAGTTGGTACATAAGTGTATAACCTGAACGGGAAGTAAGATATGTAGGTGGTGACAGGAAGGTAGACATCTAAGTTTGAGCTGGGTGCACTAAAAGTGGTTTTTGCAGACCCTCTCCAGACTTATGCTATTTCTATCCAGTCCATCTCATTACATCCTATCTCTTTCAGATCCATTCTAATGTTATCCTCCCATATGCGCCTAGGTTTCCCCAATCATCTCTTAACATTTGGTTTTACCAGTCACTACCCTGAACAATGTTCTAGAATCTCCCATTCGCACCGCATATCCTGTTCACCATAATCTAAGAGACTTGATTATCCTAACAATGTCTTGTGATTAGTACAAGGTATGTAACTCATCATTATGTAACCTCTTCCACGCCTCAGTAGTTTCATACCTATTAGGACCAACATCTTCCTAAGCACCTTGTTTTCGAACACCTGGTAAAATTATTGTTTTGTATATTCTGCCATATCTGGTTCAAATACAATCATTTACCTAACTAATTTACTGTTTAATTGGTTGTGAGATGCTAAAAAAAATGTATATAATTTAATGTTTAAATACAAATTTAAAATATTTTATTCAGCAGAAGTTTTGAAAACAATGTTACATTATTTTATCTATAACTTTTCACTGTACACACTCTGTACTCAACACAAGTTTAATGTGCCAAATTCATAACAAAAACTGCTTTACATGGAGACACCCAAGCAAATCAATTTATATATATTATGTAATTACACTTTCTTTATACTGATTTTTAAAATTTTAAATAAACCAACATTTTTAAGATGGTAAAGGATTAACAAACTAATGGACATGAGGTTGGTGTTAAAACCATAACTCTTATTGTAAAATAGTTGTAACAAATCTTTAAAAAGAATATTGTATACGTTTCTGCGTATTTAGTTTTGTGAATCACTATAAACTAAAAACATCCGAATGACAAACACTAGTTTGAGATTTAATACAAACATTTAAAAAGGTTATTTTAAAATGTAAAATACTTTGCTGCTACTAACATGAAGTTATAGTAGAGTCGTACTAAGTTCAACTTTTTAAAATTAATTTTAATAATATAAAAAGCCATGCTAATTTAATCTTTATAAAATATTTAATGATGTATTTTCGTCAAAAAGGCTGTTTCGCAGTTGAATGACATTAGTTGTTTTATTTATTTGATATGTTAAAACAGGTTGAAATCATGTCGAATAGATGTTATAACAACAAAATCCCGAATTTGTCAAAAAGATTTAGTACATTTAAATTATTTTTTAATGTTTATCCAAGGCAATCAAAAATAAAGCTAGAAGAAATCTATACTCGCTGAATCTTATAACATTCATCTTGGAATATCCTTCTATGATGAATTGACTATATAAATATTGAAATAATCTTTTAGTATTACTGTTTTCAAAGAATCGATTAACATTAGGGTGTTTATTGACCTTAACCTTCAAAATTATTTATTTACTTCAGATTATTTGGTGCCATTTTTTCTTTTGTCTATATACTGTATTCAAATATACAATACAAACAATATTTCATTAAAATTATTTTAATTCAGTTAAAACATTTTCTATATTTTTGGTAAACTAGTTATTAAAAATTATTTCTGCTAATAACACTAAAATCACAATATGCTTGTCTTTAAAAATTTATTTGGCTTGGTATAATTTTAAGAATTTCTGGTCCAATTATAAGTTAAATTTAGATGTATTTAAAAAGGAAGTTCTTTATTCACAAAACAAAAGCAAACTCAAAAACAATTCAAAATATCTTTGAAATATCATTTCCATAAAAATATTATATTAAATTCAATAATTTACCTCCATGCAACACAGATTCATTTAATTTAAGAATGAAAAATTCAGTGTCCCGTGAATTTTAACCTCATTTTATGTACATTGTACATTCTTCAACGAGATCTTTCTTCAATATTTGTAGTTCAATTTTAAGGGCACATTCACAACATATCTTTGTTTAACATGTGTTAGCCATTAAGTTGGTGCCACTGGGTAACTCAATTTCTAGTTTTGATGGAGGTTTATTATACAATCAAATGTGTTGAAGGTTAGAGTAAATATTCTAAACATTCATCTTAGATTTACAACACTATTTCAAGATATAGTTAAGTAAAAATCTAGTTATCCAGTGAAGAAACATGACTAAAACCTGTATGTGACAAATGTATGGGTGATATTTCAAGACACACAAAAATGTTGAGATGTTGCGTTGAGAGCTTAGCCACCACCTCCTCCTCCCAACTCGTCTTCATACTGTTTCCTGAAGCAGTCACCTACAGGGAAGAAGTCCCAACACCTCTGCTGGTACATGTTCCATACATACGTCTCTTGACCCGTGTATTCTGTGTCTGGTTTGTTGATCAAGTGCATTAGGAAGAACCTTAGCAAAGAAAATATATTTTAACTACTATCAACTAGATTACCAAAGATCAAAGCCATAAATTCAAACCATAATTTAAATGAAGAGTTCTCAAGGGGGTACATGAGATAGTGGAGGAAGCTAGGATTAAATGGTGTGCACATGTACTGAGGATGGAAGGGGAGAGGATTCCAAGATGATTAATGGATATGAAGTGTGTAGGAAAAAGAGTGGAGGGGGAAGAATGGTGGAAGGACAGAGAGCGATGGAGGCATTTTACGAAAACAGCTGATGATGATGATGATGAGTTCTGCTAGGGTATATTGTATTATATTTTTACCCGTACAATCTTTTTCTTCTCTTTTTTACCTGTTGGTGGGCACACAGATTAAACACCAAGCTCATAAAGTCCGTTCACCATAGGAATTGTTCTCTGAAAGGCCTTTTTTCCTACTAGAAATCTATTATATAGTAGGATATTGGTAGGAAAAAAGACCTTTCAGAGAGTAATTCCTACTGTGAATGGAGTATACTCTTGTTTGCCGGTGACGGTTTGAAGATTAGATGTACCTATTGTTTTGCCACTCTACCTCTATGGAAATATGGGTACACTTACTCTAAATATTACTTTCCTCGGCCCTACTTCATTTAGTGTGGAATATATGCGGCTATGCTGGATGTGTGTTAACCTATTCCCTAGCACGAATCAGCGTTTCATTGCAATAAGTTATTGTAATGCCATCCATTGATGAACCACTGTACTTTTAGCCAGTATGAATACTTCATATTGAAGCTAATAGATGGGGCTATCAGTTCAATGCTTTAATATGATCTGAATAAAGCAATAAATGCGAAAATAAGTGAGTAGTGACAATATGTGTTGGATAAGAGTATATTAGTAGAAAAATGGCTCCTGGGGCTGACAGATCAATGTACTAAACACGCGTCAGGGAATGGGTTCAGATGCAGTGCAATAACAAACAATGTGGGCAATGCCAGGCCTCCACCGTGGTTCGGATTCCACGTTAAACTGTAGGTCCTCCATTTCATCTCACAATCACCCTACCATTACACATTAGCGTAAGTGCGTATAACCCGAACGGGTAGTAAGATGCGGTGCTAATAATAATAATAATAACAAACACACAGAAGTTCACACTCCTTGAAGATTTGATAAAACCATGGATGTTAACTTTGAATACTCTGAACCTTTCACCATATTCAGAATCTAGACTAAAGTTTTTTTTCCTCCCCTCAAAATTTAGTATTGGAATTTGTTTTAGGGCTCTTGTCTAAGGGACAAACATGACATTTATTTCCTTAGAAGAAAGCAAGTTACATCACAAAACAGGGAGTAAACCTTATAAAGAATAATGACAAATAGACTAAATTATAAAACTTGAAGAAAATAAATGTTTACTTTTAAAGCATCAATGTGTAAAGGGAATAAATAATTTGATGTCTATTAATGAGAGAAAAGATAACTATTTCGTGAGATGAGCTATTGCGTGACAAGGTCTAACTTAAACCTGAGAATAAAATATTCAAAGTTAAAACTACAAGAACAAATTATTATTGAATTAATTTATACTTTAAAAATCATTACCGAGTAACTTTGTACTTACATGTAATTTGCTAGATTGTGCTCTTGTTGCACATGAGTATCAAAACCATGAGGCACTTTATCAAAGTAATCTTTTCCTATCCCACAAATAAAGCAGTTGGACTCCATGTCTTCTTTCACACTTTCAAGCTGGTCTCTCAATTCACCAAAAGCATCAATAATCAAACCTGAAATATGATTATAAAGTGTTATTAGTTTAAGTTAACATCATAAATTATAGCTAATTACTATTTATGTGTTGATACGGCATAAAACAATATAATTTTTTAGTTTTCCATTTCCATGGAAAACTATTAGAACCAGCGAATGATTTCTGTGTATCTAGGTGGAATGTTCTGTAAAAATGGAAGGTTAGATGGTGAAATCAACAGACGGGTGAATGCATCTCGGAAAGTAGTTGAATGTATGTGGACTATTGCGAAGGATAATGTAGTATCGAAAGAGGCAAATATGGCAGTATATAAAAGTGTGTTAACGCCAACATTGTTTTATGGACATAAATAGTGGGTTTGTCAGGTTCAACCCGATCGATGAAAGGTGTCCCACATGGAAAGAGGTGGAGGATGCATGAAAAAGGATAAAACAAGGAAAAGCATCAGGTGTGGACAAACTAACTGTGAAAATGAAAAGATCTGCAGGAGAAGCAAAGAGCATTGACAGGAAGAAAGGAATCATAGTATAATTTTTTAAGAAAGGAGACAGAAAGAGGTGTACAAACTATAAGGGAGTAATGCTGATTTGCCACTGTACAAAAATATATGAGAACATACTGGAAAAGAGAATAAGAAAGAAAATGGAAGGAAGGTCGAGAGAGCAAGAGCAAGGATTTAGAAAACTTAGGTCTACATTAGATTTGATCTTCACTATTCAACAACTGATGGAAATAAGGTATGAGTTTGAGAAGGACTTGGTAATGGTATTTATGGACGTGGAGAAGGCATATGATAATGTGGATAGAAATAAAGTCTGGAAAGTGATGGAGGAGGCTGGAGTGTAAACAGGCTAGAAACAAAATATTATTTTAATTTTAAATACGTCCTCTACTATGGGTTTCCTTAACTTATGATGTTCAGACATAAAATTGTTTAATACCAAAAGAACCAAGAAATTTAAAGGATGGATTAAAAGATGCTGCCCTCTTTAAAAAGAATATAGAAAAGCTGTTCTATATTAAGAGACAAAAATCAAATTTGATATAAACAGCTATCAGTGTTAACGTACTTAGATGACCAGTGGCATGCAAGACTTTGTACCAGGAGGAGAAAATTTGGTCCAGCTTGGGAGCACAGAGAGTTTTTTTCACACTGCGCATAGATACAAATTATTAAGAAATTTCACTGACTATTAAGGATGAGTTTGAATTGAGAAATTCCTTCTCATACATTTCATGGCCTTCTCCCCCCTCCCCCCTTTTTTTAAACAATTCTTTGCTAAAATAAATGGTAAACTCAAATGTAATTACCAAAATAAGATTGAAGCATATTTATTAGCAGCTAATATAATTGATTTTCTTACCCTGAATGATCGCAAGCAGAATAACAATAACAAAGAAAAAGAAAGTAATGTCGAACATGATTCGGTAGGCCTCGTAGTCGTCACCGTCTGGAGGCCCAATCTCGTCACCAATACCACCACCAGCTCTAACTCCTTTATAAAGATGAAACACGAAACACTGGAAGAAATATACATCTTTGTTGAAAAAAAATAGAATAAAAAGATTCACTCTTCAATGCTTCTACTATTTAGAGTTATGTTAAAACAAACTTATAAAATGGAAACTTTATATTTAGCTAACTGATATATTTTAATAATTACAAAATTGTCTAGTATTGTAAATTGTATACACCTTCAAGAGTGTAAATAATGTTTCCTTTAAAATAATTTTGTTCCATATTTTGCTTAAACATACCGTCAACATGTCATGACATTTTTTGTCCACTTCTTCTTCTTCTTCAGATATATAGAACTTGCGGAAGAAATTGAATGCGATGACAGTGTAAATGTACACAATGATGGTGAGCAACATTACAGTCAATACAAGCTGAAAAATGGAGCCAATAAGAAAGTTCACTTTAGTTTTGTTTGCATAGTTGCTTCTTGGTATTTTGTATGAACAACACAAACAATACAATCAAAAACAGATTTTGCGATGTTTTAAGGAAGTGTTTCTAAACTTTTACCAATTGCATACACCTTTCGGGGCCGTAGCCTAGATAATATACTCCTTGTAACCTTTCATTAAAAACAGGAAACAAATGCCTGCAATCTTGTAAAGTATAAACAACTGTTCCAAATTTTAATAAGGCTTTAGTGGTAGGTTAAACACAAATATGACAGAAGAAAATAAAGACTTTAACAATTATTCTAGACATCAGATCAAAATATGTGTTATTTGATTCATCAGGCTTAGTATTATTACAACAACCGGGAGAATGATTCCCCGTCCCCCCATTTATTTGAGGTATTTAACGTGCACTTTTTGAGCCAATTGATTATATCAGTAAAGGGGCATTTATTTGTGCAAAAGGGCCTAACAATTTTTCCGGGAAAGATTTATTAACATATATTCCAGGATTCTTTTACATGCTTCAATTGACATGGGACCTGTGGATTTACTTACCCTCCTAAGGAAGTTGTGCTACAAATTTTTACTGCACAAGATAAATCTGTCGACCCCAGCTGGGTTTGAACCCAAAAACATCAGATTCTGAGACGAGTGGGCACTTTAGCCCAAGACCATCAAGATCAATGCGAGTTTGATCATTGAGGTATTGTGTTCCAGATATGGCCAAATATTTTATTTTACTGTGGTATTAGAGCAGGAAATATATGAGTGGAATTAATGCTCTCTCACTATTAAGTGCAGTCCTAAGTGCTAATAATTTCTTTAGAATCAAGTGCATTAAACTAACTGTACCTAAAAAAATTTCATAATTAATATATATGCAAGCAACTTAAATGAGTAGTGATATATGTTAAGTAAAATACTTTACTGATAAATATTTAAAATTGATTTTTCTTATTTTTTTTTGATTCGGTATAAAGTGTCCTCCCCCCTCATCCCTTAAATGTTGTTGAAAACCTCACCTGCTTGCCATTGTGAGTTACAGATTGCAAGATTGTTCGTAAAGTCTTGAAACCCACAGCTACATCGAGCAAGTGGGCTGCAAAGAAGAAGTTGTTGAAGTTCCCCAAAATAGAGAAGGTGAAATACCACAAACTGTACAGGAAAGACTGTAACAAAAAAAACCCTTTTATTTTCAATCAACACAAAATTTAATTTAATTATAGAGGTCTGTGAGTTCAAATTTTTTGATTCGAATCAATCTCGAGCGAGTTTCTCATGAAGCTCCAGAGTATCGAACAAAGTCGAGCTTGGGTTGAATAATTATGTAATTTTTAAACTTAAATATAAAATTGATTATTTATAAGTAATTAAAAAAATTGAGTCATAGTAAATTATAGAATTAAATTTTAAAGAAGAACTGGAGTGTCAGTTTGGAGAACAACTTTTTATTCACATGAAAGTTTGTCGGCTAAATAAAGGCAAAGTCTTACTGCGGTCCTAATAGCTGCTTCCTCAAATAAAAGATTACCTAAATATAACAAATTGATATAATCCACTACCCAAAACTGGAGGATCCAAGCCCGCTAATATATTTTGCAATCCTTCTTGATACCATGGTTGAATGGCCTTAATTTATAACTGTAAGGTAAATTCAAAAACATAAAAATATAATAGTTTCTGTAGTTGTACGATTTTTCAGAAAAATTAACATTTTAGGAACGGATTTTCATAAAAGAGATTTAAAACACTTAGCTTCCTTCAAAATTTGTTATATGATTTTAATTACAAAAATGTATTTCATCATCCCTTCTCCATTAGTAGATATATATATATATATATATATATATATATATATATATATGTAAAAAACAAACCCGGTGAAAAAAAGGTAAAACTACAGTAAATTGTAAAGGAAAGCATCATCAAACTATAGCAAAATCCTGATTATCTGTACTCGAGTTATCCAGTTTGCAGGTTATCCATGAATGGTACTTACTCCAAAATATTTATGAAGAAGAAAATGATGAAAAGAACATATATATGAATAGTATAGAGCTGTAGTTCTGGTTGTGATGAAGTAGAGAGAGGAAATGTAGTTGAGAGGTTGAGCAGCAATACTTGTGAACTAAGCTCCAAACAGTTTAACAACGCTGGTATTATGAGGTGCGTGGACAAGATGAAGAGAGTGAGGAGGAAGCAGTGGAGGAATCTCTAGTTAGTCACAAAGAAGCATCAAAGTGTATTGACTATTGATAAATTGTTGGATTACACAGGAAAAAACAGTTTCGATTTCAAGGATGTTCTGGCAATGCGAAAAATGAGAAGTGTCCCAATAAAAAAACATCAAAAATACACAAAAGATTGTGTTCGTGGCCTTTGATATGTTTCCATCCACCTTTCCTATACCTTCTTCCAAATATAATACAATTATCCCATAAAGCGAAAAGAAGTTTTCCTTATAGAGATAAGAACCGAAAAGAATACATGATTACTTCACAAAACATATGTAGCAGGAAATAATACCATACAGGTTGCATTGTGTTTTATCCATACCTATGTAAAATTCTTTTTTATAAATGATTTACCATGTTATAAATACAGTTCATTATGTCAATAATACTCAATATGAAAGAAAAAGTTGTGTTTTCATTGTCCGGTATAGATTAATCCAGATAATTGGGATTACTGTAATTTTCACAATATTATAGCTAATTAGGATATAAATGGTGGCTTACATTATCTGTAATGGTGACTCCAGATTTCCATACTTGGTACCTCCAGTCTATGTTCAGAATACTGCAAAAAAACAAAAATATACAGTACTTTAAAGTTGTACTGAAACAGTTATTGACTTAGATTTTGTAAATATGTGAAATTCATATTCACATTTACTAGATGATCCGGGAATACAGGGTTCTATTCTCACTGGCGTATTTTTTATTCAAGCCATATATTTTCCACTACCGACTTGCTAGGCCCGTCGTAGCTTTATAAGCCTTATAATATAACTAATGCTAGGACACGCACCATATCAACTCCCCGGCCATTAACTCGTCACCGTGAAAGGGTAAACCCTAATTTCACTAATGATAAATTTTTCGGCCAGGCCGGGACTCTAACCCGGAACCCTTAGCTCCGTAGACAGACACGCTACCGACTGAGGTAAGTTTAATTTAGGAGGAATAACAATCACACTTATATGAGTGATACTGGAGCAGAAATTGTCGGAAGAGCAAAGGCAACTTCTTCAGGTTCAGAGAAAGCTGGATTTTAAAAACGAGTTTTTGTTTAAAAATGAGGTGGCCCAATGGCTAAATAATTTTATAATAAAGGAAATTGATAAAACTAAAGGAAAAATAAAATACCAAGAGTAAATTTGATGAAGAAAGCCCACCTAGGGAAAGATGAAAAATATGGGCACAGTTGGCACAATGTGTTTCTAACAGTTTTTATTTAAATTCAAAATGGAATAATCCAGTGTTTGTGTTATCTCTACTCTCTTCTTTGTGTTTGATAAAGGCAACACTGCCGAAATATTATTCTATTTGTGTTAAAATGTGTGTGTGACTACTTCTACTGTAGAAGACAGAAGAAAGGAAGAAGATGTCACCTTTGTGCATTGGATTCTTCCCACATTTTTCCTCTTTCCCTAGGTGGGCTTTCTTCATCAAATTTACTCTTCTTAGTTTATTTTTCCTTTTTATTTAGTTTTATCAATTTCTTTTATTATAAAAAAAACGAGTTTTTGTGTTTTATCCAAACAATTATTTAAACTCACAAATTGATAAGTCCAGAGCCTCCCTCGTCCTCCTGAGCGCTGAATGATGTCTTCTCCATACCCAGAAGGTTGCTGATGGAGTCAAAGTCGTACGTTTCACTGTACTTTTGGCGTACCTTCTTCTTAACAAACTTGTCCCAGTAGTTGTCGGGAAACGATCTGTCAAAATAAGTGGGTTATTTTTACTTTTCAAATTTTAAAGATTTTACTTTTCAAATTTGTAAAATAACATTTATATCCAGGATTTTGACATGGTATCTTTGGGATATTGCACTAACAATCTATCAAAGAGTCGAGTGTAATTTTATGCATATTAAGGTGTGAGAATGTGTCCTATGTATATGTGTCATTTTGATTCTATTTTGTACAAGTTAATTTGTATATTTAATTTATTTTAATTTATTTGAGGTGTTTAACAATAGGCTCTTTCTGAACTGAATGAATGTATCCGCACAAGACTTATAAGCTAACTTATAACCACAGTGACCTGCCTCAGTGGCATAGTTACCTAACACGCTAGTCATGTTGAGCTAGGCTGCCGAGGATGGGGAGAACGAGGTTCGAATCTCGAGCGGGTGAACTGGGGGGAGGGGGGTAGGGCTGGCTTACAAAATGGTTTTCCACTCGCCCTCCATGAAAATGCGGGTTCACTTCCTCTAAATTCATCCTTTCCTATTCCTAAGCCATTAGCACAATTAGTACTTAAGTGTATAACCCAAATGGGTAGTAAGACGCTAAATAAATATATAAATAATATAGCTACACGGTGAAAGAGGAAACTCCCATTTCACCAAAAATAAATTTTTCAGCCATGCCAGGAATTGAACCCGGGACCCTTAGCTCAATAGACAGACACGCTATCGATTGAACTACTGAACTAAGGTGTTGGGCTTTTAAGATTACAAAGGACTCTTAAGGATGCACATATTGTTCAAATACTAGTCAAGGACTTCCAATCCGGGATTTATTCGGCCGGACAAGCATTCTTTAAAGGGGCATCAACAAAAGGGTTTGGTAGTAGTGCCACAGTCCACAATGTCTAGGTAGTCCTAGATACTATTGACTTGTTCACTGTAAATAAAGGAGATTAGAGCAAAAATAGGATAAGTGACAAACAACATTAGCTTACATTATTGTTTCAAAAAAATGCAACTAATTGAAAAAACTAAATGAAACCTTTTAAGCATAAATTAACATTATGCACCCAACTTAACTAATGGATGGACGGCTGTTTTTATAAAACCATTTTTTAAATTTGAAAAATGCTAAAAATATAGAAAGGTGTGAAGGTTTTTGAAATGTGAACTATTACTTTGAAAATGCAAATAAAAGTCAAACTAAAAAATTAATGTTTATTTTAAACTTTCACCACAGATTTTAAATGTAACCACATATGAAATTATTGTAATGGGGGGAAAAAATAAATAAATTCGGATAGCATTAAAGATGACATTACATTACATAACATTATAATATTATTTTTTGAATGTTTTTAAATATGCAAAGAAGATTGTGGGTGTCATACTTAATGTAAATATGAACAAAGCAAATAAATGAGAGAGTAACATTTGGTATGATGTACAAAATTATCATATTTAAAAAGAAGAAGAATTTGACAAAATAACAAAGCTCTTACTTGGCTGATATAACAAGTTTGTCCCAATGCGACTTGATGTCATCATCTTCTGGTTGCTCAGCAATGTACAAACCATCAAATTCCAATCTCCTAGCAATCTCTTTCTCCCGTTTGAAGATGGCAAGTGGGACCTGTATATGCATTACACAACGATAACTCGGAGGAACATATCTAGGAGACATTTTGAGAGGTAAGCCTAGCTATCCCTTTTGTTTTTTTCAGTTTCCTTTTTTAGGAAGTTGCGTTGCACGTTTCACACCCCTCCCTGATGCGTTCCGAAAGAATCAAACCTAGGTCGGGGGATTGAGCGGTGACGATCAATTTTATTAACGAAGCAGCCAATACCTCTTTGTCCAATCACAGCAATGTAAAGTGTGAACTGTGTTCTTTTAGATGAAAAAACAATTTTTTTTGTTCGTTCTTTTTAAATCTTTCTATCCACCTCTCCTACATCTTCTTTCAAATATAATACAATATAGCAGATAAAGAGTAAGATATTCAATAACAACCAGGATCATTGGAGATGATTAATTTTCATATTTTGACTTCCCATTTAAACTAGTTTGTAGTTGTTGTTTGTTGTTTTCATAAATAATAATCATTTAACTTGCACTTTCTGAACTGAATGAGTGTGTAAGCACATGAAATCTCCTTAAAACTACTTTAAAGGGATATTGAATTCCAAGACCTGTAAGTATCACTCCTAAATTAAGGCAGACCTGCAGAAAATTGATATCAGATGATAATTAATTCTATTAAAATTACTTTAAGCTACTAAAAGTCTGTATCCAACCCTCCATACACCAAGTCATACATG
>CABFOW010000086.1:188327-254387 GCA_902141385.1 Timema californicum | reverse complement strand
GTGCTTTAATAGCATCGAAATATTGAAATGTGTGTAAATTTGTGTTAGTGTCTTTTCTTTTATTTGTGTTCTACTTTTTTCCTAATACTTTATCATTTTATTCATTATTAATAGGTAATCAATAATCACGATTAATCTATAACTGGTACAAATAATCTAATCATGATCAATTCATTTCAATGGTTTTACTGAAATAAATACTGATATAAAAATACCATTAAGTTTAAGTTTTGAAGTTCACTCGATTCTAAATGTTATTTTAAAACTTTCTCCATTCAAATATAAATAACTATTTGCAAATAGATGTGAAACCAGTGACAAAAAGGCCACCTACCGTTCTTCATCTTCCTCAGACATATAATTGTAGGCAGCTTCGCGGGCTTTACCACCGCCACCACTTTCTACCACAGCCATCAGACCACTCGCATGAGTCATTTCAAAAATGGCGTCCTCACAGAAGTTTACAAATGCTTCCAGCTTCTCCTTGTCTCCGCCTTCAGTTACAATGGAATAGAAGAAAGCTCTTTTTGATTCCTAAAATGCAACATAATACATTATGTACACATTTGGTATAATTCAAAATTAAGTTTATTTTTATTTATTGAAGGTATTTAATGTGCACTTTCTGAACCGACTGATTATATCAGCACACGAGAGTTATTATGAGTGAGAGCGAGAGGGCTTAACACTTTTGCTGGTAATGGTATTTGCCTTCCACTCCTTCCATTCCTTCCATTCCTTCCATCCTTCAATAAGTTCGTTTACATGTGACGATTGACACGGGACCAATGGCTTTACTTCCCCTTCTAAGGAAGTTGTGCTAAGGATTTTTTATCGCTCAAGAAAAATTTGTCGACCCCAACTGGTTTTGAACCAACGGACATTGGGTTCTGAGGCAAGCACTTTACCACAAGACCAATGAGGTCGACCACGAATTGTGAATATCAAAGAAAAACTAATAGGATATGATATTTTTTCAGAGGTAGTAAGGTGTTTATTTTAACCTAACACTTAAAAGTTCTAGTTCAAACCTAGTAACTAAATCCCAAACCATTAATTTACCATTTAAATAACATGAATTATGCATCTTTAAACTTTAAACGAAGTGGTTCCAAATGATAAAAGTATGCCCATTTAAGATCTATTTCTGTCTTTTAAAACAAATTACAATTTTGAAGCACATAGATTGAGAACTGTATGTGTGCGGGGGATTGGGGTAAGGGTAGGTAGGAGATGGGTTATGCAAATACAAGTAAATGTTAACCTCCTATGATTATCATATTTCTAAGATTCACATGCAAGATTTAAGATTTATGTATAAAATTAATGTTTCGATAAAAATAAAGTTGATTCAACCACCTAAGCAAGTTATAATTTTAATTCCTTTTTAGATCCGTGTCTTACTACCTGTTCAGGTTGTACGCCTATGTACTAATTACACTAATGGTTTAGGGATTAGGAAGGTTTAATTGAGAGGAAGTGGACCCACATTTGTGTGAAAGGAAAGTGGAAAACCATTTAGGGAAAAAAACCCTCAATGCACCCGACTGGGGTCAAACCCTAATCTTCCCGTATTTGGCAGTCTAGTCCATCATGAGAGTAGCGTGTGAGACCATGCGGTCACCAAAGCAGGTATCATTGCGATAGGCCACCACATTGTTGAACCTTTAAAAAGTGATAAAATATTTTTATATATTTTCTAAGCACCAGAGAAATTTAAGCAGATTAATTTATATTATTAACTTAATTTTCAAGAAAGTCAACAACATTCAATCAAATTCAAAGTGGGTTTTTAGAAATAGATTAAATATGATATAAATTGAGAAAGCTTAGTGTTTTAACAAATACCTAATATTTGTTTAAGTATGACTTAAACGTGCAACAAAACATTTAAAGTTGTCTGTAAGGGTTTGTTCAGAAATCATTTTGTGAAACCTCAGATAACAACACCCCTTTTTTTAATTTTCTTTGGAGGTTGTTTTTGAGGAGTGCTTAGTGGAAGTAAGGGTGAAAGCGGAAGGGAAAATTTTACCTTAATTTGTGGTTTCTCCCACTGTTCAATGTTGGACTCCTTTATTTCAAAGTATACCCTCTCTATTTTCTTGCTGCCACCCAAAATCTCAATGCGGCCTAAGAATGGTTCAAAGTAGTTAAGAACACTTCCAGCCGTTTCCAGAAAACGAGCCAACCTATTAAAATTAAATTCAAATATGTGGTGAGTGAAACACTGAGAATGATAATTAGTACAACAAACTCATAAATACTTTCTCACATAATCTATTTTAATTTTCTTTTTCAAAAATCGGTTAACTATCTTTAAATTAAATTTTCTTTAAAAAAGAATAAGGCAAGAATACAATGTTATTAATAGAGATTGGTCGAATAATGTATTTAATGAATAATAATATTATATTTTCATTTGAATAATCTCTAGTCCAAATTTGAATCCTCAAATCTTTAAAAATGTACAATTTTAATTAAAGTTAAAATATTTAAAATGAAATAAAAGAAAAGAAAGTTGTTTAAGACTTGATGGCCCTGACAAATGCCATTATGTTTATCATGTCATAAACAAAAAAGAGAACACTCTTTTAGTAAATCAATTATTTTGATAAAAATTTTCCTATTTTTGTGACCCCCCCCCCCTTTCCCAACTAGACTAGTCTATATAAATTCCTTTTTTACTAATTGCTTGGAATTTATATCAATAAATGGTCTTCACAATTGTACTAAAGATACATTTTTTTTAGATTTTTACAAATCTTGTATCTCTAGAATACCATGGGGTTCAAGGGATTTGAGAGTTTCATCTTTCGTTATTCATCATGTAAAACAATTCCTTAAACATTAAAACCATTTATCCATTGGGCCTTCTCATTGTTTAGCAAAACGAGTTTTGAAAAATTTCAAATCTTCAAAAACTTTGTTATTAGTAAAGTACCCTTAATTTTACAGCTAGAATTTAAATCACTATTTATCCTCAAGGTATGGCCTTCCAACACATGTATAAATAACAAGTTCAAGCAAAATCCACTAAACTGTTTTAACGGTAGCTTCAAGTACAGACACTTTTTTAAAACAAACTTTATCGAGTTCGGGGTCAATTAAAAATGTTATGATCCATCATAAACTCAAGCTTGATAATGTTCACAATCACAACAGTTTCTCTTTATGGTGAAGTAAAAAAGGTGATTCGCTTGTTAGCCCACAGTCAGGGAAAAACTCACCTTGGTTCATTAGGCATGTGCTCTGACAAATTTGTGAGCAGCACCGCAAGGTTGAAACCAATCTCCTTGGAAGGTTCGTGGAACCTGTCGGTAAACTCTCGATAGTCAATCTTACCATCGTGGTTGGTATCACAGCACATCAAGAGGAAGCTGATCTCCTCACTGTAATGTTCAATAACAAGAGTAAATTTGAATCAATAACATCTCACTATATTTTAATTTAGAATATCGTTCAAGTTATAAAATAACTATGGGAAAGTTAGTCTACCTTGTAGATGGTTCGTATCCACTATTTTCCGAATCCAAATTTTCAAATATGAATCTTGTTCAAATAATTATAAACATAATAGAAAATAGGAATATGACAGAATAATAGCAATAGTAACTAAATATTGACATTTTTTTGTTAAATGAATTCATTATTTCAGTCATAAATTAATGTAAGTGATAAATTAATGGTCTGAGGTCTGGATGTTAAGTTTTTCCTATTATTTTATTGGCTATGAACCACTGATACAAGTACTAGATTTCTAAAACAAATTCTAACTAACAGTTAAAGATAAAGGAAATTTTTTTCTTTCAAATATCGAATCTGATATTTTTTAGAATCCCGAAATATCCTTAAAGATATGTACAAAGAGAATGTGAGCTGTGAGAAGGTGGGAGGGGATATGAAAGAGTGCTTTGAGTTTAGAAATGAACTTAAGCAAAGAAGTGTACCCTCACCACTTCTGTTTATTGTAGTGATGGACAAAATAATGAAGGAAGTGGTAGAAAGGATTGGGGAGGGAAGTATAAAGACAATGGTGTTTGCGAATTACCTGATGGCGTGGGCCAGTAAGGAATGAGGTTTAATGTAAGGAAGAGAGACAGGTGCACAAATGGTGTGACAGTAGGAGGGATAAATACCTGGGGAGTGGGATAGAGAATAGTGGAAGTAACAGAATAAAAATCAGTGAGCGAGGAAGGCAAAGAAAGGATAAGATGGCAAATGAGATGGCGAGAGGGATAGTTAGGTAGGAGAGGATAGAGAAGGCACGACTAAGATGGTATGGTTATGTGAGGGAAATGGAGGAGAGGATACCAAAGAAGATGTTGGATAATGAAGTGGGAGGCAGGAGACCAAGGGGAAGATCATGGGACAGTTGATTGAGGGGTGTGGGAAGAAAGGAAACGTTGGAGAGGCTTGTGTTCCAAACAGACCCGACCAGTGGCTGGAAACGGTTTGTGATGATGATGATAATGGTTTTATCCCTAGGATAAATATTATTTAAAACACGTTTTAAGTTTATTATTATTATTATTATTGACTACCACAAATTAGATAAATTAAAATATTAGATGTTAATTTAGTACACTTAAATAGTCTAAATGTTAACTTCTCTACTAATGATTTAAAAAATATATTGCAGATTATTTAGTTTAATATAATGTAGTAAAGGGGGGGGAACAACAACACAAACTTCAGTTATGTTGAAATAAAAATGGTTGAAACAATACATTAACAAAAACTAAAGCACATATAAAAACTAGCTTTTACATGTGGTGAAAACACTAATTTAAAAAACTTTATATGTGTTTTTGATAATGTATCGGCTCGATTTCAAAGCCAGATTCACCACACGCAAGAGTTCCACAGAACGTTTTCAGGAGTTCCACAACTTTTTACTATGAATTTTTTTTATGGTATAACATTCTATATCATTTTTATTTAATTTTTTGTAATGCCAAGCCATTAAATCGAGTTGATTAATAATTACTTAAGATATTACCATTTTAATGCTGTATTATTATTATTGTTTTCAATAAATAATTTTGATATTTAAATAATTTGGATTTTCTTATTTTTATTCCTACAAATATGCAGTAAAATAGTATTAGTATTTGTATTATAGTAGTAGCAGTGGCGAAATGACCTTGAAATTAAAAATCCTTGCTGTGCATTTTTTTTTTGTATTAGGGTTCCAAAGAAACATTTATAGCATAAGGTTCCACAGTTGTTAAATCTTTGAAGACCACTGCTCTATTACAAACAAAATGTAATTCACAAAACAACTTACGGAGTATAGCTTTTCTGTTGTTCCATTTTTTCTTTGAAATCTTTTGGTGTCACCCAACCATCACTATTGGTGTCGATTTCCTATGACAAGACAAAAAATAGTTTTCATATTTAATCTTCGAAAAATTTGTATCTGATAAATGTCATATCATATTAATCATGTGTGAATTTATAAAATATAAGATTGAAATGAAAAAAAAAAATATTGTACCTCAATATCAAATACTTTACTTGGATTTTAAAACAATTTAAATATAGTATTTTAAAACCAATAATTCTCATAAGAAACCTTTCATTTAACAAAGTTTTTTTTTCTAGCAATACGTCTTACTACCTGTTCGGGTTATACAATTATGTACCAATTGTGCTAATGGTTTTAGGTATTAGAAAGGTTATATTTAGAGGAAATATGCCAGAATTTGCGTGGATGGAGAGAAGAAAACTATTTTGGAAAAACCACGCCCAGCAAACCCGACCAAGATTTGAACCTCAATCTCCTTGTCATCAACAGTCTAGTCTACTGCGAGAGTAGCGCCTTAAGCCACGTGAGCACCAACGTGGGTTGATTATGTTCATTTAAAATATTTTTAGGGGGGAAATTAATATGTCAACAAAGTGTACTTCCAAAGTGTTTAATATAGTGACTTTGAAATACACTAAATAATTATTTAAAACTGATATTAAAACTTGTGAACACATTATCTTTTATGTATATTGACACTCAAAATTAAATAACTCTTTTGTGCAACCTTTACATACAAAGCATTTTATACTAATTTTGATATCAAGTTTTTATAGCGCAATAACAATAGTAGAAGCATTCCAATATTGTTATATGTGATTAAATACATATTACTTAAGGTCATTTTTTAAGCTTCAAAAATTATTAAAATTATAAATGACTTGAAAGTGTATGCCCCTCCAAGACTGACATGGCGAACAGGAAAATATATAATACATATTAGGTGAAGGCCTTTCTGTGATTTGGACCAAGATCATTAATATCTACATTTTATAAGGAACACACAAACAAAATGTCAACCTGAACGATTTTTTTCCCCCCTTTGGAATTGTAAAAGCAAAACAAATAATTTATTGACTATAGTTAGTTTTATTTAATATAATCTAGCTCTTACCTGAAAACTTGGAGCTTCTGTGAGATCTTTCAACTTGAGGAACATATCGAAGTACTTGAGGATCAACTACAAAATAGATGTAACATAATGTTAGATTATATGTATGAAAAAAGTGCATGGAGCAAAAACATTTAGTATTAAATAAAATGATAGAATATTAGGAAAATGGTAGAGCACAAATAAAAGTCCTATTATTCTATCATAATATTAGATTAAAGGATTCAATACTATTACCTGCTGGAATTGTAATATATTGTAATAGCAAAAACAGTGAAACGCTCTTTCAATAGAATGTAATGTCCTTAATACTTTGAAAAATGTGTTGTAGTTCTTAAACCTTTGATATGATACAATATTTATTTTCTACAAAGAAAATCTTAGTCCACATTTGCATTTACTTATAGTGTGCAAACCAATGACCCGGTTCAGTTATAAAATATGAACGAGTGGGCTAGATTTTGTCACAGTATATAAATTAAATGATGCAAATAGAAAAATATTCACCTCAACATTTGAAGCAGACTCCACCAGCGTGTCAACCATCTGTTTACCAATAGTACCGTTCACAACGTTACCTAGTAGAATAATGCACAAACAAAAGAAAGTGAACAAACAACCTAGTAAAGTTAAATATCATGGTATAATTAATTACTTACTCTACGGCATTAGGCTCTTTAAGAAAGTTCATTGCCACACTTACAAAATTACACTATCTATACCTATTTTGAGCTAGTTCTATCCAGTCCACCTTATTACACATTATCTCTTTGAGGTCCATTCTAATGTTATCCTCCCATTTGCGTCCAGGACACCTCAACAGTCTCTTCCAATCGGGTGTACCAGTCAGTGCCATGAACATGGTACTAGATTCTTCCATTCACACTGCATATCTCGCCTACCGTAATCTAAAAGACTTTATTACCCTAAAAATGTTTTGTGAAGAGTACATGATATGTAGCTCATCATTATGTAAGCTCTTCCACTCCCAAGTAGCTTCATCCCTTTAAAGACCAAATATCTTCTTCCTAAGCACCTTGTTTTTGAACACCCTAAATTGGTTTTTGTCATGTTAGAGTTAATTACATCAATTAAATGTTGTTGCTGATAATGACCATACATTTTGGGGAGTCCATGTTCATGAAAACATATATATTCCGGCCTTAAGTATGAAATAAGTGTGGATCGCACCAACCTTCAAGCATGGACAACATCATGGTGATCATGTCCTTCTGTAAGTTGAGCAGTTCTTTGAGCAGGTCCACCTGACTGGAGTGTTTGGACAGTTTGTCCTGCATGTGTGAGAACAGAAACAGGAACCCTCCCACTGCATCCCACAACCTATGAGACACAAGAAACATTTTTACTTTACGCCACCACACTACACTTTATTGTAACAGAGCAGGTGTTTTTACTCTTTTATTGAAAGGGGGAAAAAAAAGGAAAGGCTCCAATATCCATTTCCTGTGTTTGTCCTTTATGTTATTCATTCCTTTTAGATGTTCTTATCTAAGTTACCCATCATTCTTAACAAATTTCCTTTTTTTTTCCTTTTGAGTTTTTTGGTTTTCTCTTTAAGAAGATGTGTTACACACACCTGTTTTCTGGGGAATTGGGTATAAACAATCGATTTTTATTCAAAAGGCACCCTTTGTCCAGTGGCAGTAATGCAAAGTGTCAAATGTTTTCTTCTTTTCATTGTAAATGCCATATTGTGTTTGTTCCCTTTTAAATGTTTTTATCCATCATTCCAATACCTTCTTCCAAATTCAACTAATTTTAAATAAATTTATTATTATAAATAATCATGTCAAAGAACACCATTTATAATATTATTTTTTGAGTGTGAGCATGAATTCTCCAAAATTTAAACTAGTTGATAACAATTCTAAAAACAATTAGAATATTTTGTGATAAATTAATTCAGTACAGTATTTGTTGGTTATCCAAATAATATAAACACGATAAAAAAAACCAACTATTAGAATGATTAATTTAAGAGAAATAGAAGATGAAAGGAAATTTTGAAAAATTGACATTAAAACGAGAACAATAGAAATACAATTAGAGATGAGACTAAGGGCCAGTTTCGTAGTCAAGTTTAGTACGCCTCAAGTGCGGTGCTACACTAAGTACATGACGACACCTACCTAAACTCGAATGGAATGGGCCGTTCTCGCATAGGAAACTGGCCCATTCCATTCTGGTTTAGGTAGGTGTCGTCATGAACTTAGTACCACACTTAAGGCGTACTAAATTTGACTATGAAACTGGCCCTAAGTGATAAATAGTAGCTAAGTGTTAGCGATTTTTTGCTATATTGCATTCATTATAACAAACTAAAGCTGGGACCCTTAAATCCTTGAGAAGACTCACAATTAAAAAAAAATCATATTTAAGATTAAAATAAAAGTTTTAGAGTTCTAATATTGCATTTTGATGGTTCAGTTCCACACAATTAAGACAACCATAGCAATTAGAGCCAAGACTATTAATTCAACACTTAAATGAATGTATATGTGTTATAGCAAATATGTGTTTACAATCAGTTACTATTTATATTTTTATTCCCTCTAATGTTCAAATATTTGTGTTTGAATCCAAAGTTACTTAAAATTTCCCTTATCATGTTTATATAATTTATTTTGTTTTAGTCACTGATAGTTGGCTTTGATATTAGTGCGTGCGAATAAAAAAAATAGCCACAGCGACTAAAATCTTACCTGGAATGAGCCAAAGCCTGCTGGTTCTGAGGACAAGGTCCTTGGATGACCTCAGTAAGAGTGTTGAACACTTGACTTGCTACTCCGATGGCTTTAAAGAAGTTAGCCTTCCCCGCGGGATCGATCAACTCCTTGCTAGAATAGTGCCAGTAGAAGTCCATGATGGATTCCTAGAAGTCACCAACAAGAGTTTTGTAAGTAGTGGCCTAGTTAAGGAAATAACGTATAGTTATCCTACAGGTGGGAAAGAGACCTGCTATGGGGAAGAGAGGTACCCTTGTGTTGTACTTTGTATCTATTGTCACACATGCTGCAGAAACATGTAAGGTGAATGTAAGAGACTATGAAAGTGAGACCATGGGAATGAAGTTATTTAGGAAAGAGTAGGGGTACAGGGAGTACATGAGATAGTAGAGGAAGCAAGAATTAGATGGTATGGGCATGTAATGAGGATAGAAAAGGAGAGACTATCAAAGAGAATGATGGAAATGAAGTAGGCAGTAAAAATACCACAAGAGAAGACGAGAAAGATATGGGAGGAACAGATAGCGGAGAGTGTGTGAGGGTAGAAGAATGGAAGAAATTAAAGAAGGATGAATGATGAAAGGATAGAGGAAGATGGAGGCATTTTACTAAACTGACCTGGCCAGAGGCTGGAAACATTTGATGATGTGATGATGATGATGTTGAATAATTAAGTACATCATAATTGAACTTTAATTTATTTATTTTTCCTAATGGCACAAGAGTTCAAAAAGTCTAGGAATGTAAGCATAAGATAGTTAAAATGTTGGTTGAATTTAAGATATGTATAAGACAAATACATTTTTATATACTCTAACTTAAAAACAATGTTTTCTGAGATACCCAGAAAGATCAAATGGTACAATGATGTAAGAATATCCTTTACAATATAAGTTTATATTTGGAAGAAGGTATAGGAAAGGTGGATAGAAACATGGCAGCAGTGAAAAGTGTGAACTGTGTTCTTCTTTTCATTGTGAAGGCCATATTGTGTTCGTTCTCCTTTTATATGTTTCTATCCACCTTTCCTATACCTTCTCCCAAATATAATACTTATACGTTTTCAAAATTAGTGTAAAATTGATATACTAGGTATTACCTGTAGCCGTAGTAGATAATCAACCGTACAGATAACCACATTAACAGTGGTTGTGTTTCCTGCTTGAGTTCTAAGGTAATTTTGCCATTCTGAAAAAATAAAGTAAATCACAACTTAAGCTTTCTAGATTTTCTAAGGTTATTACAAATTTTATAAAATAATATTTAGTTAACCTATGATAAGAAGACTTAATTAATTATCAATAAGGATGGGCTATGGTATACTATTAATCCTTAAGGATTTTGAGATTCAATAAAATTTCAAATTCAAGACTCATTTTTTTTAGAGCTCTAATACAGCTTATTGGTGGTTCAGAACTAATTATAATTATAGGATCAACTTAACAACCAGACCCAAGACAATTAGTTTACTGTACTGTACTGTACTGACTGTATGAAAATTATAATGAATGGATTATAAGAAAAATGAAAAAAGGAGATTCAGTTACTATTTATAGTATGTATTATTCTATTCTATTTATATTTCCTCTTATGTTTATAATCTTTTCCATGATTTGGATTCAAAGGTAAATTGGAGATTTGAATTTGTAAAATAGAAGATTCCACCCAAATCTTATCAAAATTAAAAGATTAAAGGTTAACTATTAAAAAAATGCGAGATCACTCTAAAGTTATCAAGAAATGTTTCCAGGCCCTTAAAGTTTCATACTATTACGGAATATTCAAGTAATATTTAAAGCAAAGATTTGTAAATATTTAAAATGTCAATATACGCAACATACCCAGATTATGACCCTCACAGGTGAGCTGTATGAAACGGAACAGAGCGCACGTGAACTCGGCGTCATGCATGTTCTTCTCTCCCGCTGCTCCCTCCGAACCCACCCCAAGACCCTCAGCCTTAGTGTTGCGTTCAAACGCATCTAGGTCCAGCACACTGCACGAGTTCATCAGTCCGGCAATCGATGTGAAGAAACCCACGTCCTTTTTCTCTTTCAGGTGGTTCAACATTCCCTGAACAAACATTTATACTAGTTTTGTTTTCAAAAATCAATAATAAAACAATTCAACAGTAGGGCTACTAATTTTATTTTTCACCGCACCTTAGAATTTATTTGGGATACATGTAAATATTTATAGTATAATAGAGATGAGGAAAGTGGAATTTTAGAGCAAATATTCTAACATTTGTGTGAGGAGTGAGTGAGAAACCATTTAATAAAAACTACCCCAGGTACATACAACCGAGATTGGAATTCTGAGCATCCCATAAATGTGACGTGTTAAACTATGTGACCACCAACACAGATTTGGGTTAAGTTAGTACGTAGGTTAGTAAGTAGTAGTGTTTTGTCAATTCCGTCCAATACGCTAGTACAGTTACACTCCAAGAGTGTGTATGGGATTGTAATCAATTATTATTTTTAAAAAGTAACACCTGCCACTTAACACAGTGTAACATGGCTTTAGCGAGAACATCTTGTACTTTCAAAGTAAAAATATGTCATTGTGAATGTGACCAGTAGGAAGGTTGCGGAAGCGAATACAAGTGTGCTAGAAACAATAAGTAGAGCTCGACTAAAGTGGTATGGACATCTACATGAATGAACAACAGATGGAAGGCCAGACAATATTCTGAAATTAAATAGTAAATGGATCAAGACCGGTTGGGAGAACAAGGATGCGATGAATAATGCAAGTGAAAAAATAAATAAAATAACGAGGTAAAAAAATGGGATACTATCCATGAAAGGACATGACAGGATTAGCTGGAGAGCTTTCATCAACTACACCTGGAACAACTAGAGTTGGGACATGATGATGATGATGATGATGATGATGATTATAAATGCTGTCACTAAATAATAAGGTGGAGGTTTGTCTCTATAAATAAATCAGGTGAGGGAATAATATCCAATATCATCTCACCATCTGAATGTCGCTGTTTCCCCCACGCAACACGGAGATACCGAGTTCTAACGTCTTCATGACCATGTCACTAGGCACACCTTTGCAAGCAGAGATGTGGAGGAGAACCATCTCAGCTACGCCACGGTTGGCGAGCCTGGCTTGGTGAAATCAGGAGCTTCTGTTTCTCCATTTCTTGCTCCTAAATTATTGCAGCAACAATTTCACTTTTTCATTCTACAATAATCTCTTGGCTAAATTTTATAAGTTTTAAAATATCTTATGAAAGTTACACCTAAACAGTACCAAGGGCTCACTCAGTTAGCCTTAATTTGGGATTTCTGTTTTGTAAATATGATATTAATAATGACAAAACATCTTGAAATCAACAAAGTATGTCAGAGTTTTAATTCTTTAGAAATTAGAAGGCGATTTAAGACACAATAAAATACATACCATTAATTTATCCATTGTTCTCTTGCAAATACAAAAGGGAAATAAAATAAAATTAATTCAACATTTACAGAAATATATCGAATTATTTTTCTAAAAAAAAAATAACACAACTTATTAGTCTGTCTTGAAAATGTAATATGTCAATTTGATGAGGGATTAATGTGACATCCCTTGTCGATATGGTAGATTCAGACCAATCGTGAACTTTATTTCTAGCGACTTTTCAATTGTGAGGAAAGGCCAAAGTTACTGTGAACCAATTATACCTATGTTAGATTCTTAACCATTAGATATAATTGTTTCTACTCTATGGTCAGGATTACATATTACTGGTTATTAAAAAGCCTCTATCAGGGTTTATTAACCATGAACATTTTTGTTCAATTACTTTCAAACTATAAACACATAAAAGTGCAGTTTTCTGAATTGTTTTCTTTGAAACTTTGAAATTGGAATAAGTTAAATGTTTTTTTTTTTTACATTTTAGTCATTTTACATTTGATTTTTTTTTAAAGATGATGGGATTATTTTACTCATCTCTAGTCATACATTATTCTGCCTAAAATAATGCTCAACCCGACTAACAAGGGCATGCAATATAATGCGAAGCTTTCAACCATGTGTATATGTAATGTACCTGGTACAAATGCATTTCTATCAGTTGTGTTGTTCTTATGGAATGTGATGGAATGCTCAACGCATCAATATTAGGGTCTATTACTAGTATAAACTTGAGTTAAACATTGAAAGAAGGATAGAAGGGCAAGGCCTACACACTTAACAGAAAACAAAGTTCACAATTAAAACACAACATAACACAACACATAATTATGTAATTTTCGGGGTACCTCAGTCCCCTTCTTCAGCAGAAGAGAGTAAAACAGAGATTGGACATGGCTAGAAAGGGTAATGATGTACACAGAAAATTACATGTTTTTAAAAATGTTTTAAATGAGAATTTTAAGGCCTACAGTTTCCCGCCCTTCTATCCTCATTTCAATGTTTAATTTAATACAGCCGTTTGGGGCCATTTTTCCTTTGTTAATATAAACTTTAAAAATTATAGTTAGTTCTAGTGGAAAATAAAGCCTTGGCTAACTAACTCTAAGGCTATTCTAGAGGAACTAAGAAGAAAAACCACAAGTTGGTATTTTGTAGTAAAACTACTCACATGAATGGAAGGTCCTCCCTCTTCATCGCCCCCTTCCTCCCCTTCACCTTCCTCTTCCTCCTCACCACATGATCTGTAATATGAGGCATATCCAATAGATGAGATACACTTCCCTCATTAGTATTTACCGGAAATTAGAACCATATTAATTTCGGACAGAAAAAGATGAAGGCATTTTACTAAACTGACCAGGCCACTGGAAACAGTTGATGATGAGGATTATTTTCAACTATCTTAATAGAGAGGTATTTATTTACCAAAATATGTTTTTCTAGTAGGTACTCTTTATAAGTAAGCTCTGGTGCATTTCCTTTAAATTAATCCCCTTCACACTGTCATAATAAATACGTGTCCAATTAAAGAGTATTTGATTACATAGTTAAAGTTACTTGCATATTTAAGAAATTAAAATCAAAATAAGCTTTATTGAAAAGTTCAAGATAAACATACTTGGCAATAATCTCAGCGTATGACATGTAAAGAGGGTCCTCTTGCAAGGCCCCGCTCCGTTCCGTCATGGCCCCCCTGCAGAAGGTGGTCACCAGCTGGTTTAGAGGGTCTGGCTTCCCTTCCTCCTCTTCCTTGTCTCGTTTCTTCAGCTCGGCGTCTTCGAAGGATTGCTGGGGAGAACGACAAACCAACCAACTACTGAGTTGAAGATGGTTGTGTTATCTTCCAATAAGTTGTAATATTAATTGATCACACATTTTAGCCGACGAATTCCGCATGTTCAACACAGAATTGTCTTTAAAATATGAGTGAAGAATGACCCTGGGCACAGGATAATTCCTGGATAGCTCAGTGGTTGGAGCATTGGTATACTAAGCCAAAGGTCCCGGGTTCGATTCCTGTGTCCAGGTGTCATTTATCAATTTAAATAATATCATATTAGATATAGTTGAAAAACTACACCTATGAACAGGAATCAAGCCCAGAGCACTAAGCCAAAGATCCCATATTCGATTCTATTGCCCAGGTGTGGTTTTTAAACTATATTTAATTTAACTAACATATTAATTAAGTTTATATCAATGTGTTGTGATATTAATTTACATTTGAAAGAAAATGGTCTCTAAGCTTAATTACTCACAGTGAGATCCTCAATCATAACTTCTTGACCCACATTCTCTTCCTGAAGCCAACACTCATGATACGTGCGCACAAAAATGTTGATGGCACGATGCCTGCGAAAATAATCATTTGAATTATAGAGAATATCGACATAATTATTCATGACCAACTTCTAGAATATTGCATGTATTAGGAATGAAATACATTTTCAAACACACTATGGGCTTAGTATAAAATTATGAATTATCTATTAAAACAATAAATAATTTTTGAACCCCAAATTAGATCCAAATGTTCAAGGGAACTTAATGATTTTAGTGTGACAGACCAATAGGTACTAATAATAAAAACATCTCACGACTTGAAAGAGAATAGATGTTTGATCACAAAAGTTTGTGAAAGCTGGTACATATAAATAGGATCTATATAAAAATGTTTTTCTGTTAAAAGGAAGTGTCAGCTAAGACAATAATGTAGGCTATATTCTTCAAAACTCGAACGTGCCTAACAAATAATGTTATAGCAATTTTACACCACCTTCCTTAATACACAGTTTTCTTTGTCTCTTATTACAAATCAAAAGTTATATAGTACTAAAAAAACCAAAAACCTCATACATAATTTGCAACATTGTTCAAGAGAACTAACTCTCTCGTGATTGGACAGTCGCTTGCCCCCCCCTTCCCTTTACTTACAATTACTGGCAGTTGGCAACATATTTATGTGTTAGGTCCTCATTTTAGTTTGATTGTTGTATTGGTGTCTTCCTTGTCCTAATTTTAATAGTCAAGTGGTGTGGAGGTTCAAGTTTGGAGGTAAACATCGACCACGGGGAAAATAAAGCCTCAAGAAAGCTGGCTTAAAAGAACATAACTTCTCATGCAATAAAGCGATATTATTCAGGTGAATCTTTCATTGTTATAATTTTTATACAGTTTGCTTCTTGATTTTGCTGGCTACTAGACTGTCCAAAAGTGTTAGCCAATATTAAAAATATATTAACCAAGAAAGGAAACATGTCCAAAAAGACAAAATTTTCAGGAGAAACAAAAAATTATTTCGCCCTTATCTGGAGTGAATGTAATTTTTAAAGTGACATAACAGAATGTTATTATACAACACATGTTTCCTTTAGGCATAGAGGCTGTGTGTTTGTAAATAAATCAATTTACATATTATATGGATACAATTCCTTTCTATAGTTAGCAGTTCATGTTATGAGCATTACATCCCAACAAATAGAGCTGGCTCTCTTTAAGTAACTTTCTGCGTTTTTTCTAAACTCTATTGAAAAATATTTTTTAAAACCTATTAAAAATGGTATAATCTCAGATTATATAAAAATCATCATATTATATTTGGAAGAAAGTATAGGAAAGAAACACATAAAAAGGGACGAACACAATATGACGTTTACAATGAAAAGAAAAACACAGTTCACACTTAACATTGATGCCATTACCCCATAAAGCGAAAAGAGGTTTTCCTTATAGAGATATAAAAGTCATCATCAAATTTGACTGTCCAAAAGTGTTAGCCAATATTAAAAATATATTAACCAAGAAAGGAAACATGTCCAAAAAGACAAAATTTTCAGGAGGAACAAAAAATTATTTCACCCTTATCTGCAGTGAATGTAATTTTTAAAGTGACATAACAGAATGTTATTATACAAAACATGTTTCCTTTAGGCATAGAGGCTGTGTGTTTGTAAATAAATCAATTTACATATTTTATGGATACAATTCCTTTCTATAGTTAGCAGTTCATGTTATGAGCATTACATCCCAACAAGTAGAGCTGGCTCTCTTTAAGTAACTTTCTGTGTTTTTTCTAAACTCAATTGAAAAATATTTTGTCTTTTTTTAAAACCTATTAAAAATGGTATAATCTCCCAGATTATATAAAAATCATCATATTATATTTGGAAGAAGGTATAGGAAAGAAACACATAAAAAGGGACGAACACAATGTGACATTTACAATGAAAAGAAAAACACAGTTCACACTTAACAATGATGCCATTACCCCATAAAGCGAAAAGAGGTTTTCTTTATAGAGATATAAAAGTCATCATCAAATTGTTTAGGGCTAAATACTGACAATTTGAGGTTGCGGCGGTATGGGCATTTATAAGATAATGGACGATAATAGATTTCTTTATATGGGCAGTGAAGTAGAAGTAAGGAGAAGACCTAGGGGGAGACCATGAATTAGATGGATTGATACGATAAGAAGAGATATTACAAGAAGAGGAACATACTGGCATACAGTGGAAGAGAAGCTGGTGGCAGCACAGAGCAAAGTGAAGGGGCCCAGATCTGACAAAATGGAGGACTTGATGCTGAAATTAATTTTGACCAATAGTCTTAAAATAATTTATTATTTAACCACAGGAACTACAGTGATAGCCTTAAGTAATAATGTAGTTATTTAGCTAAATTAAAAAGAATGTGTTTGATAATTTACGTTTAGATTTTTAACTTAGCAGTTTTCTTCGCTAACTGGTTTTCGCTACTTTCATTGTAAAAAAATTGGAAAATATTAGCTTATCTTTTCAATGGTACTTCTAAAATATCTAGCCTTACATACTTACTAAAAAATTAAATTGGTACTGCTCATAAGTTGTGTTGTATGGGTTTTCGACTGCTTTTAAAAAATTCTCTAACCATAAGTGGAAAGCTCTGGTGCCTATATTATATACCCATGAACTGGGGTACATATTTCAATAAAATAAAATAAAATTAAAAATGACACTTGGATGTGAGTTTGATTAAACTATGTTTAATTTATAATTCTTCAAGGTTGTTTCTTGAAAAGAACCATAATTCCAGATATTTGATTAAATGTGCTACACTAAAAATTATATCTGATAGAACTATATGCTTGGAGTGATGTTATTATATTGTTTTTGCATTGATAAATCTGCCCTAAGAAATTGTATATTGCAAAGTTGGATTGTAGGTGTTGACAGTAGATTCTTCTACTTCTTCTAGTATAAATATAAAGTTAGGTAAACAAGGTTTAGTTTTTGTTCCTACTATTTCAAAAACATTCAGTTAACAAATTATAAATACTCCATGTAAAATGTGTTTAACAGAAAGTGCTTTTAATTGATTTTGTTAATATTTTGTGTGTAAATAGCTGTGAAATTATGACATTTTGTGTATATATTTTTATAAATACTGTTTTGTAAACAGCCAAAATTCAGTACCGTAATAGATTTTAATGAATGCTGTGAATATATTAAGGAAATGAAGGAAAGTTAGAACAACTTTCACCGTGAAAACATTGAAAAACATTGGAAAATTTGCCACTACCCCCCCAATTCCCATGACATATTGTTTACTAATGGAGGAATTCCAAGGACACCCTTACCTCCCTTCACACTGAAAGTTAGGGGACTTCAACAACAATAATTTCAATTTTATTTATTGCTTGTATTTTACTAAAAATAAGTGAAAAATTGTATATCAAAATTAATTAGTGCCTAATGGCTTGGAAATGCATAATAAGACAGTGTAGAAACACTGTACAATAATGTAAAGTAATTAATAGTGAAGGAAGCCAACCTGAAAGGATAGTTAGGTTAGGGCTAGATAGAAAAACACACTTCACACATTGTTGAATTTTCGAAGATGTTCCTATATCATTAGAAGAGACACATTGAAAACACACAAACAAACAAGGATAGGTTATGGAACTACAAGTTTCTAGATTGATATATTTCAAATCATTCTAGAAACATGTAGTTCCATAACCTCTACTTGTTTGTTTGTTTTATATGTGTCTCTTCTATTAATAAAGGAACATCTCCGAAAATTTAACAATGTGTGAAGTGTGTTTTTCTATCTAGCCCTAACCTAACTATCCTTTCAGGTTGGCTTCCTTCACTATCAATTACTTTACATTATTGTTCAGTGTTTCTACACTTTTTTTGTGATAAATTGTATGTGATGTTTATGTACACTTATCACCAGATTGTGTTTAAGTGAAAGAAGAAGAATGGAAGAAATTAAAGGAGGAAGAGTGGTGGAAGTATAGAGGAAGATGGAGGCAATTTATTAAACTGACCCGGCCACAGGCCGGAAACAGTTAATGATGATGATGATGATGATTGGATTTTATATTTTTGTATTGCTACCACCAAATAAGTTAAAGATGAATATGATAGAATAACTAATATACTTGCTGCCTTGAAACACAAACAGAGCACACCATTGGTCGACTCCTACCTCCTGAGTGTATACAAGGGCTCACTGCGTAGACAAGCAATGGCCGCCCTCTTGCGGGCAGCGGACAACACCTTCTTCCAGCCAGAGCGGTTGGGTGATGGTTTGTTAGCTTGCTGTTAGATACACCATGCTTGTTAGTGAAACAAAATACTGTTATTGGATTCTTGAACAAGATTGTTAAGAAAACATGAGATTTGGAATTAGTTTTACTATTTATTAGTAGTTTGTTTCACCTATCTCTAAAACATACCAACAATATCAATAATAAATACAAGGAAAAATTGAAAAGGGTTACTTGACAGAGAGTGAGAGTTCAATTATGAGTCAAACAAACTCAAGTGGTTATTTTTCAGCGAGTGTGAATACTTGAAAATTTGAGTTTGAGACACGTTTTAGTAGCCCGAATTCAACAATTTTTACAGTACTAAAAAAATTTGACTACTCAGAATTTTCACCCTTTTTCTTGAAAATTCCTAATTTGAATACTTTTAATAAATTTTAAAATATAATTTAATAGAAAATAGAGTTACTCAATATTTCCTTTTGACTAATAATAATAAAAAAAGATGACTATCATTAAATTTATTTTAAAATTAGATTTTGTGTGATTATTTGGAATAGATCACTAGGCTAAATCATGGTTTAAATTAGGAGGGATAGCCAGCACACTTACCTTGGTGATACTGGAGTAGAAATTGTTTAGATAGAACACTAAAAGACACACAAACACCTTTTTAAGGACAAGCTTTCACTGTCACAGACAGCTTCATCAGGTCAAGTGAGTAGATTGATGCTCTTGGTTGAAATGCAAGGTTGACTGTCCACAGCTGTTTTTCAGTTATGAAATCACTGTATAGATGGCGGCACTTCGAATAAATAGATAGAACAACTAAAAATGGTGTTAGTATCACTAAGGCAAGTGTGCTGGCTATCCCTATTAATTTAAACCATATTTTGTGTGATTATGAATTTTTTCCACAAAAAAATTTAGTTTAGAAAAAAGTTAGTACTTATTTATGTTATGGTTTATGCATGGATCTATTACAGAAATTCAACTTGAAAGATTTACTGTACTGTACACTAATCGAACTCGAAAAAAAATCTTAATGTTTTCATTCATACTTGACTCAAAGTGAAAAATGCCTTTTCACACACTTCTAGTTATGTTTGCGCATTGTCTCTTTACTACCCGTTTGGGCTATTTACATATGTATACTTATTTACAGTATCGGGGAAGGAAATAGCTTATATTTGAAACAAATATTTGTCTATGCAATATGGGTTTGTAAGGGCTTTATTAAAAATAATAAGAAAAAAAGAGATAAAAATTATAAAATCAAGTACAGTAAATTACTGAATATCTGAACCCGACTATCCAAATCTCTAAATGACTGATTAACTGCAACCAAGTTGCAACCCTCCTCTGATGGTCGAGTAAGACTATGTCCTCCCTATTCCTATCCAATTTATAAAAAATTAAATTTTTCATATTTCATTCTTTTTTTAAAATACTTTTAATTATTATTATTATTGTGGTACATTATAGTAGTTTTTTTTTGGGGTGTGAGAATTTTTCTTTGCTTAATCCACCCGAATTTTCAATCACTTGAAACACCTCAGTCCCGAAATGGATAGTCTACGTTCTACTGTATTACGAATAAAATACATAAAGAGCAAATAAAAACAAGTAATAACTAAACTCATAAAAAAAATAATCAAATCTATTATTCTGTGGCTGGATATAAAAATTGTGCAATTAGGCTACTCTTTGCGTTTAAATCAATGCAAACTTTTTTTTCCCACTATGTTTTAAAATGCACCAACATACATTGAATGATATTGGTTTGTTATATGTGAGTTAGTTTGCATGGGTGAGACCACTCAACAAATAACTTTGTAAAACAAACTCTATGAATTAGACATCAAAATAGCAGGCAACATAACATCAAGTGTTCCAAAATATGGCCATGTTTCATTATATCATAGCCAAACACAACACTAAATGGTATAACATATAGGTTAGCTAAACATGTGATTGATTTAAGGGTCTGATTATTTTGATGAAATACATTGGAATTTATTTGCACACAGAATTAAAAAAACAAACCTGTTCAAGTGTTACTTGGGTTTGGTTTCTAATGTGTCAACAAGGCGGTGAGATGCAGTGGGGGGTGTCAATAGGGCTCTGTAGGGCAGCATCTTAATGGATACCACTTTGGTTTTGGCTTATAAAGTCAACGTAGCTTACAAAAATCAGTAAATTTGCTACTTCCTTTGGCAACAAAACTGTTTAGGTATGAATCTTGTAATCCATTATCTGTACTGCTTGTTTGAGCAGTCACATTTTTGTTTAAAAAATGGGTTTCAAATGTTTGTTTAGTTAGATTTTAAATTTTGAATAGAAATAGGCAAAGATAGTATTGAGGGTGTAAAAAAAAATAGTGACTCAAGAAAATACATCTGAGGAAAATTGTATTTTACATATGAAAATTTACTAATTTTAATCAATACATAAATATTTTTCCAGGTTATCTTGTAGTTGTATGGTAATCTAATAACTGTAAATATCTAATTTTGTCAAAATATTTATTTCCAAATTTGGATATACATGTGTTCAAACTAGCACAATTTTTTAATCTAAAAGATTCTTACTTTTTAAAATAGATTTTTATTTAAAGGAAACACATACAATCAAACACATAATTTTTTTTATGGCTCACACCATACAATTTGATCATAAAGAGTAATCACCAATATATCTTGACTTTTTAAGCATTAAATACTGAACTACAGATCCCATAATGCACAAAAACGATACAGAAGGAGACAAAAAAAGCTTGGTGGCTGGGCTAAGGTTGTTTCTTTGTGACTAATACCTTGGTAACGAATGTAGTGAAGTTTGTCGAAAGCACGCAATGACAGCTCGCTTCCTCTGCGTGGAAACAACTGAACGATAGCTGCCCTTACTTTGTTGTTGAGGGTGGTCAATCTATACGAGGAGGAAAATAACCAAGTGGGTCGTGCTTAGGTTTGGCTGTTGTCATGTCACGCCTTATACAATTATTATTGTTCTTACACAATCGATGTTGGTTTTTAATGCAGGCAACTAATTGAACTTTAACTATCACAACAGCCACTTATTAATATTAAAAATAAATAAATAAATAAATAAAATAAAACAGCAGTGCACAATTTAATATAAGAAGCAAAATTATAAAATGAACAAATTTAAAATGCTATGATATAGGAGGACAACCATATTTATTTGAAAATGATCTGGGTCCTGTGAAATTAAGTTCAAATAGAAAAAACATTTCTACACATTTCTACACATTATTTTTCTCATGGTGTCTACTCAAATTGACCAATTGGATTCCTGACTTTTTCCCAGATTCCCCCTGATCATTTCCTAAAATTCCCCAACTCAAAAGTATGTCACACCTTCCCCCGTTACCCCTCGCCACACACACATTTCTTTGTTAATATATTTTATGAATAATAAAAGTTTTAAAATTTAATCAAATATATATTTTATTTGTATTAACACAGTCTACTAGGAACTATAAAATTTATTACAAAGCTACAGAACAAAAAAAGACAGTTTGAATCACTTTGTAATTTACTGATTTAATAATTATTATTTAATATTTTGAGTAAAACAACTTTTCCCTGGTTTTTTTATATACCAAATTCCATGATTTATTCCAGGATGATTCCAGTTTTCTCGGATGGTAAAAACCCTGTTTTCTCTTAAAGGTGGAAGAAAGAAGAAGAAAAAGGGATAGAAACATATTAAAAGGAGAATGAGCATAAAATAACTTTTGCAATGAAAAGAATTTCATCAAGGACAAACATAGGAAATGGACATGAGATACGAATCTATAAAATCTCTCTTTAAGGAAAATCTCTTCCACATACATCTATCTATGAATTACTTTGTTTCTAAATGAATGAAAAAGTGAAGTTTATTTGTTTCTATCAAGGCCTAACCTAACTATCTTTTCATGTTGAATTCCTTATCTGTAACCTCTATCACTTACATTACATTAGTGTATAAGGTGTTTCAACACTGTTTTTCATATTATATATATGCATTACTTTTATAAGATTAAGGTCCTACAATTTCAATTTACAAATGTACACTACCAGTATGTTTAATTACAATTCCACACTACAACTTTATGAATGTATAGATAGTTACAAATAATAATGATATTTGGAAGAAGGTATAGGAAAGGTGGATGGAAACATATAAAACTAAGGGACGAACACAGTTATGGCTTTTACAATGAAAACAACACAGTTCACACTTTATATTGCTGCCATTGTACAAAGAGCCAATGGTTGCCTCTTAAAGAAAATCGATCTTCACCGCCCGATCCCCCAACCTAGGTTTCATTCTATCGGAACTCATGAGGGAGGAGTGTGAAATGCACAATGCAACTTCCTAAATGAGGAAAACAAAAAAACACAAACGATAGAAAATGGAAAATTTTAAAGAATGATAGAACACATAGATAGGAACATGTAAAAGGTATAAAATAAAGGACAAACACAGGAAAAGGACATTGGATACAAATATATAATATATATCTCTTTTCGCTTTATGAGGTAATTGCATTATATTTGGAAGAAGGTACAGGAAAGGTGGATAGAAACATATAAAAGGGACGAACACAATATGGCTTTAACAATAAAAAGAAGAACACAGTTCACACTTTACATTGCTGCCATTGGACAAAGAGGTTGCCTCTTAAAGAGTCCTTTTTTCTGTGTTTGTCCTTTATGTTATACACTTTACATGATCCTATCTATGTGTTCTATCATTCTTTACAATTTTCCATTTTCTCCCTTTTGTGTTTTTTTGGTTTCCTCTTTTAGGAAGTTGCGTTGCGCATTTCACACTCCTCCCTCATGAGTTCCAATAGAATGAAACCTATGCCTGGGATTTGGGCTGTGAAGATCGATTTTCTTTAAGAGGCAACCAATGCCTTTTTGTCCAATGGCAGCAATGTAAAGTGTGAACTGTGTTCTTCTTTTCATTGTAAAAGCTATATTGTGTTTGTCCCCCCTTTTATATGTTTCTATCCACCTTTCCTGTACCTTCTTCCAGATATAATAGAATTACCTCATAAAGCGAAAAGAAGTTTTCCTTATAGAGAAATAATACTGACAGTGAAGAAAAGGTGTATCAAAATATTTTTTCGTTGAAAAATAATTTAAAAAAATCCATGCACATACAACATAAAAGTATAAATGAATATTTTATTAGTCTAGATAAAAGGCACCAGATCAAATTCACATATATTTGGCTATCAATGAGTTTCTCTAGATATATAATATATTACCATCTGATGAGTTCTACAAAACAACTTTGAATGAAAAAAAAGGACAAGATGGTCCAGACAGAAGGAAAGCCGGGAAGCTCCACGCAAGAATTTACGCAGCCTTGCAAGACACAAGTGCTTGAGAGCAGGCTTGTCTAGTTCTCTAATGAGCACCAACAGTCAACATCGTGACGGCGACTCACCATGTGAAGCCCGTACAACACTTTGGACATGGCAACAATCCTCTCCACGACCTCGTCAATCTTTGTCGGCTTCACCTCCTCCCCGTCCTTTTTCTGACCCAGTTTAGAGTAGAGGTAATGCTGCCAGGACATCTCATCGGCAGGATCAATCTTGTCAGGGAGTGTCAGCTGGATCTTGGCAAACTCGATGATGTCATACTCGGGGAGTTTCTAAGGAAAATAAAGAGGGAAGTTGTCATGAATATGTCACATTTTTTAAATTGAACAAAATTTGAAAATAATAGTAATAATAAAACAAAAAGAATCTGACACCTTAGCTCAGTTGGTAGTGTGTCTGTCTACTGAGATAAGGGTCCAGAGTTTAATTCCCGGCAAGGCTGAAAATTTTATCATTGGTGAAGTGTGGGTTTACCCTTTCACAGTGAAGAATTAATGGATGGGGAATGGATGTTGTGCCTATCCTAGTCTTAAGTTAGATTGTAAGATATATGAAGCTACAACAGTCCTAGCAAGCCGGTAGTGGAAAATATATGGATTGAATAAAAAAGTGACCCAGGCCACAGGATGGAAACAGTAATGGGTGTAAAAACAAAACAATCAAAAAGGAGCAAAAATTTAACCAAACACTAAATTAAATAACATTCTTTACCAAAACTGTCTGTAAAAGTTGAAATAAAGAGGAGAAATGCTTGAACCTAATATATCAATAAATATTTTGAGTACATAATAATTATTTGTTAAAGAAATTATGAAAGTGATTAGTTAAGAGAGTGATTTAAGGTGAATTTTAAAGTGCTGTACAAACATTTCCCTGATGATTAAGTGTGGAAACTCCAATGTGGAGATCATTTCCAGAGTTTCTATCTAATATTTGAAACTAATTTAAACGACCAAGTGTGTTAGTCAAATATGCTTACACTAAGATAATGGTGCATTGAAACGTTTAAAGTTTATGGCACCCAAACTACTGAAACAAGAACTACTGACCTTGAGGAATCTATCTTTGCAGTGCTGCACCAACTCCTGTTCCCTGCCTGCAAACAAGTTGAGCCCCACGGGCAACAGGCGCTTGAGACAAGCCACCATCAGACTCGCCTGCAACTCCTTGTCTTTGTCTCGTTTCTTGTCACGATGCTTTTTCTTTTTCTGAACATAAACAAAATAATATGTTTTTTATAAAAAAACATTTTACAAACACTTTTATTTACTTTTTGGAAATGAGCGTAAATTAGAAGGAAAGATGGGATGAGAGTTCAGGGTTTCTATATTTAATAAGTTTAGTCCCATTAACTTTTATTTTAAATAATTAAAGCCAAAATTGTTAATTTATCGCAAGTGAAAGGGTAGCAAACTACAACTTCACGATTACACATTTTTAACCATTACTGAAAATTGAACCCATGTCTGAAGTTTTCAATATTAGACCAAATAACTATCAACTTTAAGATAAATGAACCTTTATGGAATAAATTAATTCTTTCAACCTCTTATATCCAATAATTTAGACTCAAACCAGTTTTTCTTAAAATGGATTAAATAGCAAAGCTATTATTTTTTAACTTCTGTTATAGCCATATCTAAATATCATATACTTTAAATTGAAAAACCAAACACAGTGACATACTAAGACAAAGCTCCTGGGTTCGATTCTTATCCCCAATTGTCATTTTTAAATTTAAATAATATTGTATTCTTATTTTATTTTTTAGCACCAGGTCTTACCTCACATTCGGGTTATATGCCTATGTACTAATTACACTAATGTGTTGGGTTTTAGGAAGGTTCAATTTAGAAGAAGTGCACCCGAATTTGCATGGACTGGAAAACTCTTTCTGAAAAAACACTTTCAGTGTACCTGAATGGGATCAAATCCCGATATCCCTATCTTCGGTAGTCTAGTTCAACACGAGAGTAATGCATTAGACTATGCAGAAACTGAAGTGGGTTATATTTTTATTAAGTTTGAATAATTTTTATAATTTTTACCAATCCATTGAAACACTAACTAGCACACTAGGTTATTATATTTATATTATATTTGGTCACTAAAATAATTTAATAAAGACTAGTAAAATTTAAATTTCATCATCATCATCATCATCATCATCAACAACAACAACAACTGTTTCCAGCCTGTTGCCAGGTCTGTTATGTAAAATGCCTCCGTCTCGCTTTGTCCTTCCACCGTTCTTCCTCCTGCACTCTCTTCTACTCTCACTTGCACACTTTCTGCTACAAATCTCTTATTATTTCGAAAAGAAAAATTAGTTAATAAATGGTTTAGTTCATCAGATAGACATTCATATTTGATGGCATGCCTTACCTTACTTCCACCAGAGACTACCGAGCCGTCAGATACTGCCGCTGATCTTCGTGTGGCTGTGGGCATGATCAGAACCATGTTGTCGATCTCGTTGGCTGAGATGAAATTCTGCTCTTCACGCATAAAGTACTGTGGACAGTAAAAAAAAATTACAAAAGTTAAATGTATGTCTTCAAACAAATCAAGATACTGTAGATAAGATTAGAGCAGAATATTTAAATAACATTTAAGGCAAAGCCAATCACCATTTTCGCTTATTAATGTTTAAAAATGGGGTAGTTATAATTATTTAGCCATTGAGCCACCTCATTTTTAAACATTTTACATTTTCTATAGGTTATTCCTATAGTTATAAACATTTTTGATTATTCTATTAGCATAACCGAGTATTTAATAAATTGACATTTTAGTATTAAAATAATTAATGTACAAGCTATTGGCCAAAGTTAAATTAAGGAGTTTTAAGAGATTTTGTCTCTCAAATGCAATGTGCTAAAAAAAAATCAATTTATTGATCGCGCTTTGCTTACGTCTGGGAATGGGTCAAATCCACTATTTTACAAATATGGGTCTAGGGGGGGGAATGATAATAAGAGTAAATGTAAATATTATAGAATAATATAACAAACAAATAGTAACTAAATGTTAACATTCTTTCTTTTAAAAGTTAAATTACTGGTCTGGGGCCTGGTTGTTATTAGTTCATCCTATAATTATAACTGGTTTTGAGTCACAATAAGCAAAATTAGAGGTCTAAAACAAACTTAGATTAAAATAATGATTTTTTTTTAGGATTTGAGTTTTGAATTTGAAATTTAATCAACTATCCTTAAGGATTTGAGGAATTCGAGTATTCAAAGCCCCATCCCTATTTACTAACCCCATGAAATCAAGAGCCATGTTTTTTTAACACCACACCCTACTACCCGTTTGGGCTATTCACTAATATAATAGGGATAGTAAAGGTTGAATTTAGATTAAGTGTACTCACATTTGTATGGAAGGAGAGCGTAAAACCATTTAGTAAAAACCACCCTCAGTCCACCCAACTGGGATACAAACCCTAGTCTCTTGCGAGAGTGACGCATTGTACCATGCAGCCACCAAGCGGTTATGATTAACCATGTTACCTGTGACTTAGACCAGATGTTAAAAATCTCTGCCACATAGTTGTACAACTCCTCTGCCTCCACAACGTTGTTCCTGAGCCAGTGGTTACGTTGCAAGTCAACATACTTGATGAGAAGCGGGTAGAAGGCATATATGTCTCGCACCAGCAGCTGCCAATCCTCTTGGATCTGAGTCTCAATCTGTATATAATGGCAATTTAAATTCATGAGAAATTTGATGGACATTTTAAAATTATCGATTAAAACTAAATATTAAAATTGAAATGAGGAAGAGAGTCTGTGATGGACATGTGCAAATCATCAGTTACATGTAAAACATCAATTAAGATCATGAGTTATGGCAGATACCTTCGACTACTCGGGAGGGCTTTATGCTACCAATAGTACAATGACAACAATTATTGTTCGACTGAGCATTTTTATAATGGATTAAAAAAGCCAAGCTATTCTATTTGTTAATAATTATAACTATAGCCACATCTAAATATCATGTTCTTAAAATTGAAAAATGATATGACTATAACCGTAATTAAAAAATATAATAGTTTGACTATTTAATCAATCATAATACACACTGAGACAAGTAATTCAATCCTGAAAATGAACTAAAAAGACACACATACTTGTGATGTGTCATCAGTAGAAGATTTTATAAATCCTCTCAAAGACTCTTCTTTATGGAACATGTTATCAACTCTTTTTTTAACACGTTCTGCCAAGGGGAGGAATGGATCTTTCAAAAGCTCTTCAGAAGAGTTTATGATAATCTGCTGAGTGTAAGCTGAAATAAAAACATAAATTTTAACATCCATTTACTTTTAACATATCAGATTACATTAGATAATATTTTGATGCTATTCTAATACTGCCCTAGGCTAAATCATCGGACTACTAATTCTTTCAATTCACAACAATTCAAAACAAAACATATGCAACTAATTATATCATAATTTATTTAAATATTGGGCCCAGAGATACTTAGCAGAAAATAAGGTAACTGTTAAACCCAAAGCAACATTTGAGAGTATACTTTCCTACAACTCAACTATTTCTAAACATCTCCTTCTTCCTCTTTCCTTCCACCATCCTTTCTCATTTATTTGCGTCCATTCTTCTTTCTTTTGTACACTTATTAACTGCTTCTCCCATCTCTTTCTTGGTTTCCCTTATGTTTTTTTCACTAAATACCTCGTATCGATCATTCTCCTTGGGGTTCTTTCCTTTTCTATCTAAATCAAGTTTCCTAAAACTACTTTGAAATATTTAATGATATAATTAAAAAAATTTAGTCAATACATAAAAATATGATTTTGTGCTGTTTTAATCGCATAAACCACATTTTGAATGTGACTATGTTAGTTAGTTTTAAGCACTTGCAAATTATTGAGCTCTACTTACCAGCAATTCTTGTCATCCAAGGGGCAGTTTCATTGCCTATATTCTTTTTGATGAGTTTTAGAACATTCTTCAAAAGCTGGTTCATGTGCTCACTTGTCACCATTGTTACATGGTTGCTAAAGAAAAGTAAGACACTTTAGTTCTGGTGCTTAAGTCAAGTAAGCAAATATTCATCGGACTACTAATTCTTTCAATTCACAACAATTCAAAACAAAACATATGCAACTAATTATATCATAATTTATTTAAATATTGGGCCCAGAGATACTTAGCAGAAAATAAGGTAACTGTTAAACCCAAAGCAACATTTGAGAGTATACTTTCCTACAACTCAACTATTTCTAAACATCTCCTTCTTCCTCTTTCCTTCCACCATCCTTTCTCATTTATTTGCGTCCATTCTTCTTTCTTTTGTACACTTATTAACTGCTTCTCCCATCTCTTTCTTGGTTTCCCTTATGTTTTTTTCACTAAATACCTCGTATCGATCATTCTCCTTGGGGTTCTTTCCTTTTCTATCTAAATCAAGTTTCCTAAAACTACTTTGAAATATTTAATGATATAATTAAAAAAATTTAGTCAATACATAAAAATATGATTTTGTGCTGTTTTAATCGCATAAACCACATTTTGAATGTGACTATGTTAGTTAGTTTTAAGCACTTGCAAATTATTGAGCTCTACTTACCAGCAATTCTTGTCATCCAAGGGGCAGTTTCATTGCCTATATTCTTTTTGATGAGTTTTAGAACATTCTTCAAAAGCTGGTTCATGTGCTCACTTGTCACCATTGTTACATGGTTGCTAAAGAAAAGTAAGACACTTTAGTTCTGGTGCTTAAGTCAAGTAAGCAAATATATATTTTTGTTCAAGTCACAGCTGTTTTGGGTTATGTATATTCTAATTATACTAATGGAACAGGAATGGAGAAAGATCGAGAAACCATTTAGGAAAAACTACCCTGGCAAACTAGACAAGATGGGCTTGATGTTTAGACCGTGTTGTAAATCAACTCTTAAAGCTATAGAACCATACTATACATGTCACCTACCCTCCAACGGGACTGACGTTATCTGGGCCTTGGCCCCACCAGAAGGGTAGGTATGAACACAGAAGCGGCATTATCACGTCAATAACATGAGGGGCGTCGCTGTGAGTTTTCTCAGAGTCAACAAACTGGTCGACCTCACTCAGGATGGTCTCCAAGGTGGGCATGCTGGCGTCCATACGAGCCAACACATCTGAACAGAGATTGAGTGAACACAAGTAGTGGTGCATATTTTTAGAATTAGTTTATACAAATTAGTAGGGGTGGAATGCAAGTGCAATTTTTAAAATAGATACATTAATTTAGAATGATACAAAAAAAAACTTAATATAACAATTTATATATTTATCTCTCTTTAAGGAAAACCTCTTTTCGCTTTTTGAGGTATTTTGTTGTATGTATTTGATGATGATGATGATTTGGAATAAGTTACAGGAAAGGTGGATAGAAAACAAATAAAAGGGAACAAACATAATATGACTTTTACAGTGAAAAAAAAAGAACACAGCTCACACTAGCAACAGTGTTAAGTGTGAACTGTGTTCTTTTCATTGTAAAAGCCTGATTGTGTTTGTTCCCTTTTATTTGTTTCCAGCCACCTCTCTCTCTCTCTCTCTCTCTATACACACACACACACACACACTATACCTGAATTTTAGTGATAAATAGAGTAATAGGTTCCAAGGGGTTAATAAAACGGAATCAGAACCGTTTTATTTTAATTATTGTTAAAAATTGTGTATTAGTAGGTCGTACAATTAATCATTTGGAAACATGTGTGCACATCTAAACCGTTTAACTTGTAGCCCTCTGGAGCAAAATCTTTGATGTAAATTAGGGATTTAGAAGCAAATAATGATAAGGTCAAACGGGTAAAAACTTGTCATTTGATGTTCTGAAAGTGAGGTTCATTAGTTTCAATTTGGGTCGAGATACACAGCTGTTTTACTACTGAATAAACTAACCTTGAGCCTCAAGAGAATGGTCTGCAATGCGATTTAGGAGGGAAAACTGGTTATGTTTGTTGAGGTGGGGTTCTAGGAAAGCCACAGGGAATGTCGATGAGAAAGCTCCCAAACAGCTGCCAAGGGCTGGTCGGTGCCTGTCGATTTCAGTCTTGAGATATTTCCTTGGAAATGAAACAACAATAATAATAATAATAATACTTAGCACTGTGTCTTACTACTTTCAGGTTACATGCTGAAATTAAACAATTTTAAGATGTAAGGTTTACAGATGCCTTATGGTGGGATGAAAGTAAAGATATTCATTTTGGCATTAGTTTTTTTTTACTACACTTTCTATGTTTCTATGCTGGCTCTATTATCCAAGTTAAGAACTCAGCTCGAGGAAGTTAATTTTAAGTAAATGCATAATCAATTTCTTGAAGTTACAAACAATATATGTGGACAAAAGCTCAAGGTTCACACAACTAATATTCAATCCTCTTGAGTTGAAATTAAAAAGTATAACTACACTGCACCAATTTATGAACTTTTATGATATCTAAATTATAATATTTTTCATATATAATTTAGTAAAAAAGAGATCAAGTGGTTGGATTTGATTTAGTTTTTAACATGGTTCAGTGGTCAAAGTTCCTGGCTACAGATCTAGAGCACCCAAGTTCAATCCCTTGGCGATTCTAGAATTTTTCTGTGAAGCAGGGGGTCTGGAATGGGGCCAAACTCAGCCTTGTGAGGTAAAATGAGGAGCTACAAAGAAGTAGTGGCTTCGGTCTAGGAAAATGAGATTAACAATTGGAGGGCTCGTTGTGCTGAACACATGACGCGTTCTATCCACAAATGCAAGTACCATCATCATTAACGGTGGCGGTTACTTGGCCGGTATAGCTTGCTTGTGGGCTCATGCCATAGATTAAAAAAAAACCTGATATGTTAAAACTAAAGGCTATTGCGACATTTGCCTGCACCATTTTTGTTTCTTGAAAAAGTCTTAAGTAGATATGACAATGTTCTTGAGAAATTCTTAAGATAATTAACTTACTTTGAAGATAAAATAAAATAAAATTCTTTTATTTTTTTTCTAGAGTACCTTTTAGCTTATTTACATACATAAAATATTATTTTATATCTGAAGCTTGTCCCAAGTAAAATATTTTTTTTTCTTTTATAAAAATGAAAACACCAATAAAACACATAAAGTTGAACATGAAAACAAACTTTTTGGCTTACAGTGTTAAATTTATACATATATGATAAACAAGTATAACAAAATAAACATACCTATCATGTTGTGAGAGTTGCATCATTTCCAAGAGTAAATAGACTGCCCAGCATTTTATAAGATGCGACTTGAATTTCATCCACTGAAATAAGTATAAAAATGTAACCCATATTCTCCGAAACATTTCTATAAACTCATTATTTTGTTTGCAATTTATCAACTAAGCATGCAGAACCACTTCAAGGAATCCATGTTTTGAAAGTTTAATTATGTGGAGAGATAGTTTGAAACTTAACTCACATAAGAGATCACTGCCATATTCATACGCTGCCAGATGGTCAAACATTGCGGTAAGTACTGGCAACACTACACCGTTTATGTAAAACAAGGATGTTGATGTTTTCAAATGTGTTCCTCGTAAGTGACTATATCGTCCCTAGAAATAAGAAATGTACTAATTAAATATGACGTAAATGATAAGAGTTTAAAATAAACCAATAATAACAATATTGATTAGTGAACTTAATTGCAATCAACTTTGTTGAAAGACGACACCTCTACATGGGAATAAAACTTGGGACCTTTGGCATAGCGTGCCAAACGCTCTTACCCCTGAAATGTCTGAGAATGGTCCTGAATTCAGGGTGACCTCATCAGTTCTTAGAAATATAATTGAATCACAGTCCCTGGAAGCTTGCAGTCAGAATAAAGACTTAACCCAATAGTAATGGAATGATTCCAGGATAGCTCACAAGTAAAAGTATTAGCAAGCAAAGAAAAAAATTCCAGATTAAGTTCCCGTGTCTAAGTATAATCTATCAACTGTATTAAATTTAATTGAAAGATGTATCCAGATATGGTTGTATCCATGATCAAAGGTTATTTCCCCCTTCATGTAAATTACAGATGACAAGCATACACAATTTGTATGGGAAAGAGGGAAGTGGTTTGACACAACGATGGTTTTTAGTTTAGGAACCAGTTTTACTTTACATCCATTACAGTTTCCAGCCTGTGGCCTAAATAAGTTTTTTATTAAAGCCATATATTTTCCAAAACCGGTTTGCTAGGCTTGTCGTAGCTTCATATGCCTTAAAATATAACTTAAAGCTAGAACAGACACAACATCCCGTCTCCAGCCGTCAATATATTACTGTGAAAGGGTAAACCCCCATTTCCCCAATCATACATTTTTTGGCTAAGCTGAGATTTGAACCCTTAGCTCAGTACACAAACACGCTACCAAATGAACTACGGGGGCTGACCAAACAATGATAACCATGGCTGGAAATGGAACTAATCAATATAATTATGCATATATGTGTATAATATATGGTCTAAAATTTCAAGGAAACTTACATCTTGAAGGTTTTGAATTGTGTGCCCTAAATCATCTGACGTGTTGTTGAAAAATGTCAACATGGAAGTGCGAATGAATTCAGGGCAGTTTTTCACAAGAGATCTGAAAACACATGTTAAAATTAATTGAAAAATTTACTTTATGGTTAATTTATACATTACTTTAGTAAATAATATGTTAAATCAATAAAAGTATTTTAAGATACAAACATAAGAAATATGTAAAAATCACTTTTTATAAAATATGAATCTTCTGTTTGTACGTGAATCTCAAATAACAAGATAAGCTTAAGAGTTAGCTTTCCCAACTTGAGAGGATTTTTTTATTTCGATTTTAATTTCTGTTTACATTAATTCCTTAGTTAGAGTAATCTGTATAACCTGAAAGGGTAGTAAGAAGTGATGCTAACCAAAAAATATAAGTGAAGAGATAATGGTCTGAGGTCTAATCGTTAGGTTTGGCACATATATCGTGTTATGCCCCTACTAAGATTTATAATTAGAGTTGGGTTGAGCCCATTATTTTATGAATCCAAATCTATAATGTGAATCACCAATTTTCCTTCGAATTCCAAATCTTGAATCGAAATCTTAGAAAAAATTATAAACATAAGAGGAAATATAATAGAAAAATAGCAAATGAAAATATTAACCAATTTAGAAAAAATTATAAACATAAGAGGAAATATAATAGAAAAATAGCAAATGAAAATATTAACTAAGTGTTGAATTCTTTATTATAATCCATTCATTATAAACACTAAACATTCATTTATGTGTTAAAGTACTGGTCTGGGGCCTGATTGTTGAGTTCATACTATATTTATAATTGGTTTTGAACCACTAATAAGCAGTATTAGAACTTTTAAACAAATTTAACTTGAAAAAATGATGACAATTTTTTTTAAGAAATTCAGTCTCAAATCTGAAATTTTCAAAAAAAATAATTGAATCTCGAATATCTCTAGGGATTTTAAGAGTTTGAGGATTCTATGGCCCATTCCTATTTGTAATGGTTAGAAAAAAAAAATCATCATCACAAGAATAAAAAAGAAGGGAAAAACAAGCTTTTCAAATATCGAATCTAAAATCTTTTGAATTATAAAATATCAAATAAACTTAAAGGTGCAAAAGATTAGAGGATTTAAAGATTAGATTAAAATATCCTTGGTTTTGGTTAAGATTTAGTTTTGCAAAACAGAATAGTTCACTTCAGTGAACGCATGGTCTAACGCGCTACTCTCGCAGTAGACTAGACTGCCAATGATGGGGAGATTGAGGTTCGAATCTTGTCTGTGTGTGAAATGAGTTTTTTTTTTGTAATTTGGCGAAATGAGTTTATAAACTTATAACTTGAACAAGCAGTAAGAAGTGGCACTAAAAAAAAACAAAAATTTTATAAACTTATAACTTGAACAAGCAGTAAGAAGTGGCACTAAAAAAAACAAAAAAAAACAAACAAACAATACTTGAACACAAAGGATTTCCCCAATGACTGGTGATGGATGTTGTATGAGGCAGCAAATCTGACGGTGAAGGCATGTTGTGCCCCCAGAATTAACCTCATTCAACCTGAAGAGATTAGTTTAATAAAGGATCCTACAGTAAAACCTTTCAGTTCTCTCCTAGCCTTATTAAAAATAACTGTATCACGTACTTTGCATCAATGCCTTTCACTAGCACCTGCAGACAGCGGACTGTAATACGAACATCTGCCCCAAAGGCTGCAAGACGAGAACGAAGTAAACTTGCCAGCTTGCAGAACAAACTGTGAATATAGACAACACACATAGATAAATAATATATTGAACAGAATTATGAATAATTTAAACTTTATTTTAGGAGTAATATCTAGAGACAACTTTTACAGTTTGAAGAAAAATCAAAGCAAACCTTTGAATATAAACTTGAAGTAGAGGCAATTTTCAAATATTTTAGAGGAAATGAATACATATGTTTTAAGCAAAGAAAACTCATATTTTTAAATTTAATTTTAATTTTATATGATCCCAGACTAGAATCTAACAATATAAGCTGTCAGCGTGTATAAATAAAACTAATTAAAGAGCAAATGTCCTAAGGGATTTAAAAATACCTCAATGTCTTTAAATTATATTTCTCATTATAGATGAACTGGAATTTTATCTGTTTGAAATTATCTGAACAATGGTAATGTATAAAGCAGCACAAAACTATAAAGTTTTATGTCAATGTGTTTGTGTACCTCCTTTTTGAAAGTATTTTGAGGACAAAAGAGATAATTTCTCTCAAATAAATAAGAACAATCTTGTTAAAAACACAGAATTCAAAGTAGTATATACCTTGCCACCATTTCCTTTTCTTTGAGAGAAGCCGCTCCAACATTGTTAGTAGCGGTGGCCACAGCAATGAAGTAGTTTCTGTGGGTGCTGAAATACTTCTCCATCAATGGCAAAACCACCTACAAGTACATGTTTAAACCATATAAGTGAATATTTAAAAAATAAATTGAAAGTGAGTTTTACAAGAATGCTAAAGTATCTTCCAACCACCTTAGGGGAAAAACAACCTCTAGTGCTACTATTTAGCAAGTTTATTAAATTTTTAATATAGGTTAGCAAAGTTTTAATTGTTTTACATTATCTACTGATTGTGTTGATTAACAAAATGAATATATATATATATTTGCCATATTTTTGTAAGCTCTCAAGGATATTATCCAGGGAATTTTATTCATGATAATTGGAGTTATTTTGCCTTAGGAGGTGAACTTCTGCTAGTTTTGGTCTGGCCATTGTAAAAGAGTTGACGGAGTTTGAAGGATAGGGCTGGTTCATCAAGAAGAGTTAACTTCAATCATTCTCCATTATTTTGAAAGTGTTAGTGATGACGCTCTGCCATCAGGACGAAAACAATTTGGCTTGAGCAATGAAACATTTGCCAATTGACAGAAAGGTAATGGTTTCTCCCATTAAAAAAAACTTTCGAAGTTTTTTTTATCAGTGCTTATCATGAAGTAGGGTAAAATGGGAAACATTAGTTGTTAAGAGAGGAAACCCCAACACAAAAGGATAAATATAAAATGAATCGAGTAGTATCATCATCATCATCCTTTTCCTCCTCTGTTTCCAGTCTGTGACCAGAAAAATATATGTTGGAGTTGAATAAAACTACGAAAAAAAATAAAAAATAATATCATACTTTGGAGAAGAACTTGATGTCTCTGGTGGAAGTCTTGAAGCTGCATCTGCGACTGAAGGTGCTGGATGGTTTAAGAAGTTTCATGTTGATGGAGGCTGTGTCCAAGTATTGGATCAGTTTTTCCAGCAGGCTGTAAGCAAATCTTAGCTCCACCGCAGCCGCTGCTGTGGCTTGTTCAGCCTCTGTGCCAACTCCTCGAGATGGTCTGGACAGTGTTTCATAGGTTAGCTTATCTCAAACACTGGGAGTTAAGGTGTAGTTCTATTACTATGAAGATAAACTTTAAAACTTATATTATATTTAAAAGAAGGTATGGGAAAGGTGGATGGAAACCAATACCATTAATGTGGATTCACACGTTCGCTGAAAAACAAGTGCAGAGCAGAAACGTAGTCACATGACGAGCTTTAAGTCAATCACAAGATTCCCACCTTATCAACGTGAGCTGTTCTGCTAAAGTTCAACATATATCTACTTTGTCCGCTCTGCTTGAGATGTTCAGCAGAGGAGAACCAATCAGATCTCAAAACCAACCATCTCAAATCAGTGTGCACACGCATTTGACAATACATGCACTCTACAGCCAGAAGCAAGCAGACAGCTTTGTTGGCCGTTGTGAGGAGATTTGGAATAACCTGTTAATGTAAAGGGTGTACATCGATGTATTGGATTGTGACATGACACAGCGTTATAATTTGAAAACATCCATCAGGATGATGATCTATTATATATATTTATCCACTAGAAAATAAAATATGTTGATAATCTGCTGTTTAAAGCATTGCAATGCATCATGGGTCGACTTAAAGTGTGTGAATTATTGTGCAGATTCTGCTTTCTATTTTCAGCGAGTGTGTGAATCAAGCTCTAGTGTGGCAATCTCAGTGCAGAGAATGCCCAAGACAAGCTATCAATGTAAAGTTTGAGAGTTTGCTAGTAATGTGGAACTTTTAAACAAAACAGATGGGATAGAAGGGGTAAAGTAGTACTTTAAGTTATAACACTTCAAGCTGATGTATTAAAAAAACAGAGCATGCTTGAAAGTAGTATTAAATAAAGTGTTAAGTGTAGAAATTAGGCAATATTTGGGGGAAAATGGAAAAATTTAGCTTTGCAGCTGGCACAATATTGCTCACTGGGATTGGAAATATTGGTCGGGTATTTCTGATGCTCGAAGTTTCTCATCGTCTCCGGTGAACAATGAAGAGAAAAGGTTTGTTAGTAGTTTCCTACTCCAAAGTTAAGAGGTGATCAAAATATTGAAATCAGTCCAATATTAAAGTAACCTGAGTATAACATTTACATCATTTCTGCACATCAAAGGTTTCAAACTTCCAGGAAAAAATAAAGGGGGAATATTAATATTTTGTACAATTTGTTTTCAATGTGGTTCTCATGGTCAACGAGTTTGACAGCCCTGCTTTAAATGCTTCACACACTGCTACGGCAGTGTATAGATGTTAATTAATGAGTGTTTTGATTAAATATTACAGGCTATTGGAGACAAAAGTTAGAAATTATAGTAAACTCTGAATTAATTATAATCTACCTGTTTTAAAACATAAATACTCTGTCCAGTCTATGAAATGTGTGTGTGAATATATATATATTTAATATTGTGAAATGTCTTTTGTATAATGATTGTCTAACCTATTTATTTTGGTGTAGCTATTTATTTACATTGGTTTTGTATTTGTTGTATGTTTTTCGGACTTTTACCGCTGGTTTAGAGAGAGTCTCACAATTTTTTAGAATTTCCCTCCGTTTTTGGGGGTTGATGGATAGGGTGGGTATTTTCTTTTTGAGTGTGATACAGGTCGATGCAGAGCTCAGTTCATATGGGGTGTCTGCCATAATGGGTGTACCAAGTGCTGCACGAATAGTTTTTCGCACGTGAATCAGGTGTTACTGGCCCTAAAGTGGCCTCTTTTTGTAAGAAACTACAACAATTCGAGAGATGTTGCCAAACTAGCCCCTTGTTTCTTATTCCTTCCCACTCTAACCAAGAAACCCACAGGGTAGGTCTCCATTGTCAGCGAACCTCAAATTAAACAAGTTAAGCTATTCCTATCCCAACTTAATTTCGAATACAATCCACTTTCCTGTTTTCACATTTTAATTTAATGTTTGTTGACTGGAACGAAAGGACTCAATCTTTAATCAATAAGGGTAATAAAACAAAATTATCTTGGGGATGGTTTGAAATTGTCTGAATTACATCATTTCAACGATCATGTCAAAAGTTGAGACTCGCATGTTAAGATAGGTAGTTTAATATCTGTGAAGGAATGCTTACCTGTGAAGCTTGTATCTCTTGGTACTGCAGGTATTTAAGGAACTCCTGTGAGCGCTCTCTATCCTTCCGCTTTTCCTTGTCCGTCAGAAGGTCATATGGTACCAGTTGAGGACTGATACCACCCCCTGAACAGAGATACGCAAGTCAGAAACTTAGAGATATGCAGCATGCTAGCATACCAAAGGTAAATAAAATAGAACGTAGCGTCAGAGGTAGAGAGACATCTGATTGGCTGAATGTGTGACACCACTCAGTACACAAGCCAGCACATTACTTACACAAAGCTAAATGGAAGAAAAACTAAGTTATTAAAAATTAGGTCACAACTTCAAAGAAGAAATAAACCTTTAAAATCAACACCAATATCCAATCAACGTAATCACTCTACTTATTAAAAAAATATGCATGTGTAGGGGGTCATCGTATTATATTATAGCTGTCATGTACTGGGGGATATAATCAATGACATAATCAAATCCTTCCATGTGATGCAACCTTTCTCATCAACATCAACCAATTCCTGTCTGTGGCCGGGTCAGTTTAGTAAAATGAAACCATCTTCATCTATTCTTCCATCATTCTTTTCCTTTCACTCACACACTTTCTGTTATTTGCTCCTCCCATTTCTTTCTTGGTCACCCTTGCGGTCTTTTTGTTACATAGTTCATTCACATCATTTTATTTGGCATCCTCGCCTTCTCCATCCTCATTACAAGCCCACACCATCTCAGTCTTGCTTCATCTACTAACACATGTACTCCCACTCTTTCCCAGATAGCTTCAATCCTAATCCTATTTCTCCTCATGACAGCTAGCATATTCCTCACAAACTTCATTCCCACGGCCTCCACTTTACTAGTCTCTCTTACATTCAATGTTCATGTTTCTGCTCCATGTGTGGCAATGGGTACAAAGTATGCCTTGTACAACACTGTAAAGAATAAATGGTATTCCAAATCTTAATAAAGCTTTAGTGGTAAGTTAAACCAAAATGTGACAAAAGGAAAGAAATGTTTATGAGAGGCCGTGACATTACATCTCAATCTGTGTTAATTTGTTTTATCAGATTGTGATGGCACTGTTTTGAACCCATTTCATATATTTAAAAAGCCATGGATGAAGTGTGTTTTTCTTTAATGAACTTTATATAAAATATCATTTTAATACTTCATCCCTGCAGAGTCATGCGCTTTTCAGGAGTAATTTCAATATATTGCACCATAAAACTTTTAGTTTTCTTTCAAAGATCAACTTCATAGTGTTTACAAAAAGCATGTGACACTGGCTCCCACTATCCAATAGGAAGCCAGCCTTTACAACACTTGTTGCCAGGAGTTTTTCCATTAGTTAGGTTTAACACTGGTGACAAGGGGTCCAAGCGGCAAGAGGTAGGCCATATATAAGCCACTTGTGCGTATGAATCCACACAGTGCCAGTACATTAAATATATTAGAGAGAAAAATCTAATAAAAAAAATCTGTGAATTTAACAAAAAAACTGTTATTTTATGTATCATATCTTCAGTACCGAAGGTGTAATCATCCAAATAAATCGTGTGCAACATCAAAAGTCTTATTCTTTAAATTGAAAAATTACACCTGGACACGGGAATTAAACTCGGGACCTTTGGCTTAGTACACCAATGCTCTAACCACTGAGCTATCCAAGCACCGTTCCATGCCCAGGGTCATTCTAATTGTAAGGGATTACATATTTAAGAATCAAATACCTGAAGCTATTATTTATACTTTTTAATAAGGATTACTCCATCTAGATTTCATATTCTGAAAATTGAAAAATGACAACTTGACATGAGAATCGAATCCGGGACCTTTGGCTTAGATAGTTAGTTGGCTAGACTCCTGAATAGCTAAGTGGTTAAAGCATTAGCGTACTTAGCCAAAGGTCCCGGGTTTGATTCCTGTGTCATTTTTCAATTTTCAGAACATGATATCTATATGGAGTAATCCTCACTAAAAAGCAATAATAATAACTTTGCCAGTTTACTTAATAAGATTAAATATCAGAACTAATCATATTACATATTGAGAACAAGTGCGCAGTAAGGCATGCTCACGTTGTCATCATCGCAAAACCCAACATCGTTATAGACAGTGCTCAATCACAGGGCAATATCACTATTATAATTCGTATCACTTTAATTGGTGCAAATAGCAGGGTAAGATGATCTATAGTACTTTAATCGGTGTAAATAGCAGGATAAGATGGTCCATAGTACTTTAATTGGTGCAAATAGCAGGGTAAGATGATCCATAGCACTTTAATCGGTGCAAATAGCAGGGTAATATAATCCTTAGCACTTTAATTGTTGCAAATAGCGGGGTAAGATGATCCGTAGCACTTTAATTGATGCAAATAGCAGGGTAAGATGATCCGTACCACTTTAATCGGTGCAAATAGTAGGATAAGATGATCTGTAGCACTTTAATGAGTGCAAATAGCAGGGTAAGATGATCTATATCACTTTAATTGGTGCAAATAGTGGGGTAAGATGATCTGTAGAACTTTGATTGGTGCAAATAGAAGGGTAAGATGATCCGTAGCACTTTAATTGGTGCAAATAGCAGGGTAAAATGATCCGTAGAACCTTAATCGGTGCAAATAGCAGGATAAGATGGTCCGTAGTACTTTAATTGGTGAAAATAGCAAAGTAAGATGATCCTCTTTAATTGTTGCAAATAGCAGAGTAAGATGATCCGTAGCACTTTAATTGGTGCAAATAGCAGGGTAAGCTGATCCATATAACTTGAATCGGCGCCCATCGTGCGGCGTATATATCTAAATAAATTCAATAACGTTTTAATCGGTGCCCATCGCGGGTCAATAACATAATAAGATTTACTACCATCCAAATTGTACTTGCACTCACCACAAGTGTGAAGCTCTTCCTTCTTCTTCTTGGCCCAGATGTCATGAGCGTTCTCTGCCAGTCTCTCCGCCATGTTCTGCATCTCTCTGCTCAAGGTCAAATTGGTCATGTCCACTGGATGTGGGTTGTAGTTGAATGGGCTGGCAGCATTGTCCTTGTAAATACATTCTCACAGTTAGAATAGGATACTCATAAGAAGACACTGACTCTCAAATACCTTGAATCCTTAAGGAAGTTTTAAATTATAGATTCGAGACTCCAAATTTTTATTTTTTCAATTGAAATTTGTTTCTAGGATATAATACAGCCTATTAGTGGTTCAGAACCAACAATTAAATTACAAACTCAACAACCAGACCCCAGACCAGTAATTTAACACTTTAAACAGAATGTGTTTCTTTTTTTTCATACATTACTGTTTCCAGCCTGTGGTCTGTGTCAGTTTTTTATTCAAGCCATATAATTTTACACTAATGGCTTGCTAGGCCTGTCATGGTTTCATATGCCTTATAATACAACTTAAGACTAGGACAGACACAACATCCAGTACCCATCCATTAATTTATCACTGTGAAAAGGTAGACCCACATTTCACCAATGATATATTTTTCAGCCCCATGTTGAGAATCAAACTCAGGACCCTTAACTCAGTATACAGACACACTATCAACCAAGCTAAGGTATTGGATATTCATTAGGTATAGATTATATTAATTATAATTATATGCAAAAAATAAAAGTGATATAAATAAGTAAAAGGTGAACACAAAATGGCTTGAACAATGAAAAGATTAACAATATTCCTATTTTTTTTCATCTGGATAAAGAGCTAATTGACGTTTAGTAAGAAAAATTGCCTATTTCTGTCGAATCCCATGACCTAGGTTTTTTCTTGTGGTTTTGGGAAACATGCAATTTACTAAAAGAGAAAAATAAAACACAACACAAAAGAGGGCAAACCGTTGTCAAAATAAGAGATCAAATAAAAGTTTAGCTTTCTCCACATATTCACATCCACATAATCATACTAACTCTTCTTTTATCAAATTTGGGACTAATTAAAAATCAATGGTAGAACCAAGAAACATCTACTTCTAGCTCACCACTAAAATTAAGTGTATTTGTTTCCCAAAACATTTATTTTAGATAGCGTGCCCTCTTAAAGAAAGCCAAGAGTTACCGCCGAATCCCTAGATTTAGTTTTAGTTGAATCCTTAAATGTAAAACAACATTCTATTAGAGGAGACGAAATAGAAAGGGAGTAAAATAAAATGGGTAGTGAATAACAAATGAAAGCATTGATAATGTTCATTATTAATCTGCAATAAAACAAATCTAAAAGACATAGTTTTTGCTTGAAAAGTCCACACAGCAAGAGTTAACACTTACCTGGTTTGGTTTGGAAGCTCTTCTTGCAGAGTTCCTGTTGTTAGAAGGGATTTCAACCTCGGTGTGCTCTACGCTCCAGCCAATTGAAAGCAAGGCTTTCAGAGACTCTCTCACAGGCTCTTTGTAGCGTTCTTTCTCCTTAAACACCATAGAAAAAAAAATACAGTTTCAGTTTAAAAAAATATATTTATTAATACATATTATTATTTAAGGAGGACTAATGATAAGATTAAAATAACAGTTAAGCTGTACAAGTGTTTACATGGTCTAAGGTGGTGTAAAGCTTGTAATATAAGTACTAGATCACTGGTATCAAAGAGTTTTAGGCTCGACTCTCAGCCAAGTGCACAAAAGATGGTTTCACTATTCATCTTGACACTAATACAGGTGCATTTTCTCTTAAGTTAGTGCCCCAATCTCTACCCGTTAAATTGATTAAGTGATTGATGAGTGTTTGGCCAGAGTGTTGGTTTGATGTGCTTCCCATCCAACCGAAGCTGGACATGCACTCAGCTCTTCGGCTGGCTGGTGTTGTCCACTCCATCTGGTAGAAAGAACATGTACTTAGGAAGTTGAGAAAGTGAGGTGGCTTCCTGTAGCCTTATGCACTGAAATTCTATGAGCAAGTGAAAAAGAGCCTACCAATTTGGTGGGGAAGGTCTTTTCACAAATCTTCCAGGGATCTTCTAAATGCCACAATCAACATGGGACTGGCGGCTTTACTTCCCCTTCAGAGGAAGTTGTGCTATGAAATTTTATTGCTCAAGAAAAATCTTTCAACCTTGGCTGAAGTTGAACCCAGGAACATTGGTTCTTGAGGCGAGCACTTTACATCAAGACCAATGAGGTCAACCTTATATTAAGTGTTAATAACTTTGGTGTTGAACGTACTTCAGGTAATGAAAAAAATATCAAAATAAAAAGACAAAGTGTATACAGTTACTAGAAAATGTGGCAGATGCAGAGGAACTTAAATAACACATGAAACCAATTTTAGATACATTTTGATCTATCATCTGTTTTTAACTACGGTCTTTACTGCGTCTTATCACTAAATAATACTGACTTTATGCATATTTCACACCAATCGGGTAGGGATGAAATGGCTAGAAGAGGAAATGTATCCACATTTACATGTAGAAAGAGTGGGAAACCATTTAGGAAAATAAAACCACTTTCAGTATGCCTGATCGAGATTCAAACCATGACCTCCCTTTTTATAGGCATTCTAGGTTGATGTGGGAGTGAAACATTAAATAGTTTGACTATCAATAAGGGTCATCTGATTTTAATTACTTTGGAGGGAAATGGTATGTCATACAAATGTAAAATTTACACATATTAAAAACTTTTTTTTAAAAATAATAACTATTGAAATAACCCACCTCGGTGGCATAGTTAGCTAACATGCAGGTTTTGTGTTGAGCTAGACTGCCGAGGACGGGGAGATAGAGGTTCAAATCTCGCTCGGATGAACTGGGATGTTGTTTTCCTTAATGGTTTTCCACTCTCCCTCCACGCAAATGCGGGTTCTCTCCCTCTATAGTCAACCTTCCCAATTCCTAACCCATTAGAGTAATTAGTACTTAAGTGTATAACCCAAACGAGTAGTAAGACGCGGTGCTAAGTATATTATAATTATCGAAATAAATAACTAGACTTACATAATCGCTGAGCATGTTGTAAGGCTTCAAGCGAGGATGACTCTTCTGAGAGTCTGACCACTGATCACCGTGCACCCAGCCATTTTCCAGCTTTCTACTGGCCCAGGCGTCATGGTAGTGCTCCGAGAACTTCTGGACGATGGAGTTTAGGTCGTTGTTCAGTACAACGCTGACAACAGCAACACATTAATGATGTGGAGAAATCATAAGGTCTACCATAGACCAACTTAGGTCTAACTAAGATAATATTTACATGTAACCCAATTAATCAGGAAGGTTGTAGACTATTATAGAATCAAGGCTTGTTTTGGTGCAAATAAGCCGAGTTTTAACAGGTGCTAATAGTCAGAAAACATCTTAGCTAAATGACTTAAGGTGGGGTGCTGGTGAGTGTGAGTTTAGGACAGTAGTTTTGAAGTTTTTATAGCATAAACATTTTTTGGAAAAAATAAATAAAATATTTCTTCTATAGAAACATATAGAGTTTACTGCGCATGATGATCTTGAATTACTGTTAAAGGTGTCCTGGAATTTAATTACAACTTTTTTTCTTTATTTAAAAAGTATGTCACCCAATGCTGCTATGCTCACAACAGATATTAAACAACTGTCGAGATTAGCATGCACAGAAAACAAAACTATATGTTTCTTTGGAAGAAATATTTTATTTATTATGTTCAAAAAATGTTTATGCTATAAAAACTGAAAAAAATACTCCCTAAACTCTTTCTCACTAGCACCCCACCTTAAGGTTTTTGTTAAGGAACCTATGATATCAAAATAAAAACAAACGGTTTTATCAAGAATATATATAAAACAAGAATTAAAGGCATAATTTAATTTTTATTAATTTTTAGTATTTTAGAACATTTTTGATATCACATAGATACAAAAAATGAATAGTATTTTTTAGTAAAAGTACGAAGAAATACATGAGATGGTAGATTAAGAAAGAGAGAGAGGGTATGGTCATGTAATGATGATGGAAAAGGAGAGAATTTCAAAGAGAATTATAGAAATGAAGTATGTAGGGAAAAGACAGTTAGGGAGAACAAGAAAGTGATGAAGTAGTATATAACCAAAATTTTAAAAGTAAGAGAAGAAGAATGGCAGAAGGATAGAGGAAGATGGAGGCATTTTAATAAAAATGTTACAGATGATGATGATGATAGATAAATTTCATGATGAAACCAAGGTTAGTTTTTTTCTTAACTAGATCGAGATATTTACACACTTTCTCCATCCATATAATGTTATAAGCCATAACGTGGTTAAAAAGGATTTCTTTGGAATCTCACATGTTTGAAAACAATTTTGATTTGGTTTTTCACTAATCTGTGATTCTGTTAAGAAATATTGCTCCTCAGGCTTGAGTTACTATTTTACAAACTTGAATCTCCAATTTACCTTTGAATCTTGAATATCGAATCCAAATCTTGGAAAACATTATGAACAAAGGAGGAAATATAAATATAATATAATAATAAAAAATATAAAAAGTAATTAGTTGATAAAATTATTTCTTATAATCCAATCATTATGTTTAAAATGAGAACTGTGTTCTTCTTTTCATTGTAAAGGCCATATTGTGTTTGTATTCCTTTTATATGTTTCTATCCACCTTTCCTATACTTTGTTCCAAATATCATACATTCGGTTCAGTGTTAAATCAATGGTCTGTGGCCTAGTAATTGAGTTTGTCCTATAAATAGCACCGTAAGGAGTATTCGAGCTTGAAAACAAATTTCACTTGGAAATTTAAAAAAAATAATTAAAAATTAAGGATTTGAGTCTTGAATTAGAAATTTTCATGACTCCTCAAATCTCGAATATCCTTAAGCATTAAATAGATTCGAGGATCCATCTCTAGCATATACTTTCCTGGTCCACCCTAAATTCCTCAACAACGGAATAGTTTCTGTACTTACAATTAAACCCCCATAACGTAGAAAAGTTATCTGCATTGCTCACCTATTTGTATTAATTGGCTGTGGGTCATATGGCCCGTCGGGTCCAGCGATGTTTTTAGAACCGTACCACTCATCGTCATAGTTCTTAGACAGAGAATAGTCGGGCGGCAATGCACAGCCAATAGCTGTCAAGCATGGCAAAGCTTTGCCAAACAGCTCTGGGTCATAGTCCTGTGGAAATAACAAATAAACACAGCGTTTAGGCAAATAGTGGTGTTAAATACATTATTTTTATATATACAGAATGTACCTACTTCAGTGGTGGACAGGAGACAAAAAATAATATACAAGCATGTGTTCCATTTGAATGTGTTACTGAGTTATATTCATGTTTGTACTCCAGCATTATAAAATATAAAGTGCTCAAAATGGCCAACTTTGGCCTGAATGCAGGTATTGTAATGCTATGTATTTTTAAAAGAATACAGGATTCTATGACTTGATGACTGCAGGCATGCATTCAAGCCGAAAGTGGCGATTTTGAACACTTCCTATGATGCTAAGCAGCTCCACATTATTGAAGTACAAACATGACTATAGCTCAGAAACAAAAGTCAAATGGAACACATGTGTTTATGACATTTTTAAAATTGTTTTTGTGTCTCTTGTCCACAGCTGAAGTGGGTTTTACTGTTACGGTACTGTCTCCATACACAGGTAAAAAAAAAGCGCAGGAAATATTGTTAAAATAAATAGATAGAAAAAAAAATCTCACTTTACAAAGTTACCATTGAATGAAAAGATTAACTTTTAAGTGCTAACTTAAATAGTTAGGAAATAATTAATCTGAATTTTAACCAACTTGGATAGCTCTGTGGTGGTGTATTCTCTTTCTGAACTAAAGGGCGCTGGTTTAGTTCCTGGGGGAGGTTAGTAACTTACCATCCTGGAGAGGGAATCGAATATGTTGCTAAAGAGCATCATAGTTAGTCTCTTCTCTTCATCGCTGGACGCTCCATAAGGTCCTTGTCCTGAAGTAGAGCCGTAATACTTGGCACACCTATCGTAGTGCAGCATCAGCAACTATTACAAATAACATTTTATTTATATTAGAGTTAGGTCAAACCCACTATTTAACAAATTTGAATCTTCAATCAAACCCCAAATTCTGAATTTCCAGTTTGACTTTGATTATTGGGGGGGGATAAGAATGTTTAGAGGAAGTATAATAAGATGAAAGAAAATAGGATTAGTAACTAAATGTTAAATATGTTTGTTATGATGCATTAATTATAACATTCAAAAATTCAGTTGGGTTTTAAATTAATGGTCAGAGTACGGGTTTGTTAAGTTTGTCCTTATAGTTATGTTGGAGATGAATAGCCAATTAGCAGTAAATAAACTAATTCCAATTAAATATTTGATAATTTTTTTTTCTCTCAAACAAAAGGTGAGCTTCAAAGGTTATATAGTGATTGACATGAACCAGTTGCCTTCAGTTAAGGAAACCTAAAGTGAATCTAGTCAAGATCATAGTTAAGATTATGCAAATATAAAAATAAAAGTTTATTTTTCAAAAATATAACTTTACTATAAATATGCAAGTTTATTAAAGCATCTTTTTTCTAAATTTTATAATTTATATCAAGATAACCTACTAAATATCTTAATGACATTTATTTTGTAGTTGTATGAACATTTTCATGCATCATATATTATACATTCACTTTAATAGTGTACAATAGTGTAATAATAAGTTTGGGGGTCGAATGGTCTAAGGCATCAGTCTCACAAAAAGCTGGAAAGATGATGATGGGATTCAAATCATAGTCAAGTGTGCTGAAGAGAATTTTTCCTAAATGGTTTTCCACCCTCCCTCCATGTAAGTGCAGTTACACTTTCTCTAAATTAAACCTTCAACATCCCTAACACATGGGTGTAATTAGTACATATGTGTACATCCCCAATGGGTAGTGTGACACCGTGAAAAATATAAATAGTGCATTTTTATGTACACTCTGTTTACTCTGAAAGGTCTTAGCTTGATGAACTTATAAGCCACACCATGGTATAGCCGTACCTTTTAGGGTTAATGAAAGGTACATCTGTAAAGTGTTGGCTGGTCTTATGACTACAGGATAAATATTGCTATCGGGAGATTAAAGTTAGCGACCAGATATGGGTTATCAGCCACTTTAATGTTTTACGTGTATTATGAACTGAATTTATCTGCCAGATAAATATATATTTTTCTGCAGAAAATGTAAGGTTGGTACTGTTTTTACTGCTGTGTGCATGCGTATATTCCATTCACGGTAGGAATTGACTTCTGAAAGGCCTTTTTTCCTACCATAAATCTACTATATAGTAGGATATTGGTAGGAAAAAAGACCTTTCAGAGAGTAATTCCTACCGTAAACGGAATATATAAGCCCTGATGCTACCGCTACAACCTAGCGAGTAAACAGATGGCGTCATGTGGGTGCAGAAGCTAAGTTGTCCTACAAGTACTAATTTCAGTGTCTGCCAAAATGTTGGATACAACGTTTACAAAATTTCATTTAATGTATTCACATTTAATTAATTTGTTCTTATACAACTATCACTCTAAAAATAGCTGGTCGGTTTTTGTAAGGGTGTGAATTAAATGTTCTAACTTTATGTAAAGTTAGAACCTGGGTCTGTGCTTACTAAACATGTGAACCAAGATTTAAACCTAAAACAGATTCTGATAGACAAAACCCCATGAAAAAAAACGCGTCACTATGGCAATTATGATAAACCTCCCGATAAAAATGTGATGGATAATTATACATTTTATCTGGCAGATAAATGCTATCTGGCAGTCATAAGACGCACTTTTAACTTATCGACCCAATAAAAATATTTAACGGCCAGATTAATATTTATTCAGGAGTCATAAGACTGGCCCTTTGTGTGGTGGTTTTTTTATTGGCTTTAATCCTAGAATTATGATAACTGATCAAGTACCGTGAAAGAATAAGATAAAGAGGTATTTTCTTTACAAGCACTACAGGATACCCAAAATACATACCCTAAGCGCTACAGTGGTGTACTCGGAAAGTTTGGAGACATCTACTGTTAGCTTGCGAAGAAGTTTCAACAACATGCTGGGCTGCATTTGACTGAAAAATATTAGTTTCACAATTTATATGCGCCGATACATTCTACTTCATCCAATATTATATTGTAAACTAGTGTGCTTGATTCTGACAAAAAAGGCCAGAGATTGAGGCTCAATTAAATGTACTGGAGAAAGTGTCTCACTTTCTTTCTAAATAAATTATGATAAAGATTCTTGGAATGTACCCTTATCACTCTGTTACCTTAAATCAAACTGTATAAATAATTAATAGGTAGCCAATCATGCTAGCTAATTATATTCAACTCAAAAAGATAAATTAAGTTCTAGTTTCTAGCAACATAAAACACAACAAAGTGTAATCATTATAATCATCATATAAAGTTTCCTGCCACTGGCAGGGTCTATCTCGAACATAAGCCTCTCCATTTACTTCTGTCCTCCCACTACCTTTCTTCCACCCCGCAGGTCCAATACACTCCTTTCCGCAATCCTTCGCACTCTCTTTATCCATCTGTCCCTGGGTTTTCCTCTTGGCCTCCTGCCCGCCACCTCCATTTCAAGCATCCTCCTTGGAATCATCCTCCTCACATGTTCATACTACCTCAATCTCGCCTTCTCCACCCTATCGTGCAAGGTTTCTTCCTTCAATCTCTATGTCTCTCTTTCATTTCTCATCCCGTCCATCCTTGTCTCTCCTTACCTACTCCTCAGAAATTTCATATCACGTGCCACTATCCTGCTCTTATCCCTTCTATAATAAGCTTACCAATTCACCACGACACAAAAAAAAAAGATAAAAAAAGTCAAATGGATGTATTCAATACAATAAAAGAAATAAGTGAAAATATATATTATATGTATTTGGAAGAAGTTACAGGAAAGATGGATATAACATAATGGCTGCCTCTTGAAGAGAATCCTCTGACCTAGGTTTCGTTCTAATGGAACTCATTAGGAGGGAGTGTGAAACACATAATGCAAAAAACACAAAAGAGAGAAAAAGGAAATTAGTAAGAATAATAAGGGAGTTAAATAGGAACATGCAAAAGAAACAAATAACATAAAGGACAAACAAAGGAGATTGGATGAAAATATAAAATATATCTCTTTAAGGAAATATTTACTTATCAGAAAATCTGCAGGCTTAAACAATAATGCTAAATACAACACATTACATTGTTCAAGAAACATACTCTTCTTTATTTAGAGAAACTATTCAAATAAAATAAACAAAGGATAATAATTTGTACTAACGCAAAATAATAAATATAAAAAAACATCCAACTTTTTATTTTGTTTTTTTTGAGAATACTTAACGATCAAGTAAGACAGTTCATGAAAGAAAGAAATGTTTCATGCTTACCTTGTAAGAGCGACCAAGAAATCGGACACGGCCTCCCTCTGACCTTTGGTCAGCATCCTGTTTTTGGACAGTCTGTAAACCGTGTGCAGCGTAGCATCCAGAAGGTTAGCGTAATTGTCTGCTTCGTTGTAAAACATGGAGTGTTTGATGAGGAGTGGGAGGATGGAGTTGCCGATATAACGGTTCATCGCCAGAGCCATGTCTGATTCGTAACCATCGTTCTGTGGGGGAGAAGGATCAATACAAGTTAGCCAAGCCTTATCAATAAAAACAAAAATGTAATAATAGTGTAAAATCTAAGTGATGAGGAAAGAAGCTAATGTGAAAAAATATTTAGGTAAGATCTTGATAAACAATAAGTCAACTTTTCTTGTTATCCTTAAAGCTATCGTCATACTCTCATCTTACATTCATTCTTCATGTTTATGCAGTTATACATCAAACCTTAGTTACATTTTTGAAATTTCCTTATACTTAATGTGTTTTTTTTGTGTTTTTATAGTTATGATAAAGGATTATGTACAAAAATTTAATCAACAAGAAATGTGTGATGTGTGATTATGTAAACAAGAAGAGTAAAGAGAGGATGAAAGTATGAAGAAGTTTTAATTACTGAATAGTGACGTTTACTTGTGTATATTAAGGTCTAAACTTTCTATCTTACTAACTCAAGTAAGGCTTATTAAAAAATAAAAATGAAAAAATTGTTAGAGTTTGTGAACCCTTACTATTCAACTAATTATGTATGATCATAATTTTCTCAATTAAATAGACAATAAAAAATTATTCTGAGTGGATACTTTACTCAATATAATATTATAATGATTAAAAATGGGTAAATAGATTGTTAATTCACTTCATTTAATTATCATCAACATTAACCAACATGTATGCTAATGATATATGTACTGGGGTTTGCCACTTGAATAAATGAGTAGTAGCGCTGGTGTGATGACCATATGACACCCTCTATCCCCATACACTGTACTATCGTCGCTAATAGCTACGGCCACCGTGTTGGTATAGCTTGCTTGCAGGTTCACACCATGGAGTTTTTTTGTTTTATAATAAACTTAGTGTTGTTATACCACTAAAATTTTTTAATTTTAGTAGAAGTTTAAAAAACTGTCCCCCCAATTCATCTCAAGCTACTTCAAATATAAGTTCAGGCTATAATATTTATACATATTGTTTTCTTGATGAACTGAACAATCTATATTACAGATTACAAGTTAAATGGGGTTTGTTCAGTCAATATTACAAGTAGTTTTTAACAGAAACAAATGTTGATGGTATTAATAATCAGATGACAAGCACCATGATCACTGAATATCATGGATGCTCAACACAATTGTATGCAAGATGGAGATTTGAGCTTGGCCCCAACGACAATAATGAATACTTAGATCCTCAAATCCTAAATTATTTTTAAGAATCAAGGATTGAAATTTTTTCTAAAAAAATTAATAAAAAGATTTTGTTGGAATTTAAAAAAAATATGTTTATTTAAAAATTTTAAATTTGAATTTTTGTATGAAGCTACTAATGGGAAGAAAATTAAACTCTATGTTTATAATAGAGTATTCATTATTGATTTATTTTGACCAAAGAGAGTTTTGATATAAAAACTGTCTAAATACCGTCCTTAACTCATGTTCCCTACCCTCCCACCTTAACAAAGATAAATTTTCACAAATTCAACTGAGAGAAAAATTACAACCTGGAGATGGGAATCGACCCTGAGACCTTTAACTTTGTGCCGATGCTCTACTAACATTTGATTCAAATATCAAGACCAATCCTATGGATAACCAACTAACCATATTCTATCAGTTTGTGATTCCCATGAGTTAATAATTTTTACACAATTTTATAAGATTCTTCATAACTTTTCCGCGAATAATAAATTTTCAGACCTTCTTCAAATAAATGGGATTCAACCCTTATTAATTGTACCAATTCTTTTTTCCTATTTGTGTTTTTACATCCTCTGACCAGAAGAATTTAGTTGAAGTACCTAAATACCAACCCATTGTTAAGTTTCTTAAGATGAGTTAAGTTGCTAATAGTCAGCATAATTGCAATGAAGGTTACTAATATATGAATGAATTAAAAAATGACACTTAGACATGGGAATTGAACAGAGTACCTTTGAATTAGCATGCCGATGCTCTACGAATGAGCTATCCAGGGGCTGTCTTGTGCTCAAGGTCATTCTTGACTCATATTTTAAGGCAGAATCTGTGATGGACGTGTGGATATTATCGGTTACTCGGCCTTTCATATAATATACTTAATTGGATAGCATTGCTTTCTTCCATCTTACTGATAAAACAGGTATTTGTGAACTTACCCTGTCAAGCATGGTTGCAGCCCGTAGATCCGGCAGAAAGGCCTCTTCGAGCAACCGGAAGAACAGCTCCTGAGTCTCTATCCCATACACCCGCTCCAGGAACAGAACCACACTCTGCTTGTTGCCGGGCATCAGACCCGAGGGCATATCACTCTTGGGTCGCTCTTCCCCGGCTGCAGGATGCTGCAGAGTGAAGCGCAGGCTGAGGACCCCTTGCAGGTCATCCAGAGGTACCAGAGATCGGAGGATGGCCCTTGCTCGTAGGGACTCGTTCTTTCCCTGCACGCAAGGGTACAATGTAGGAATGGTACACACATAAACAAAACTGATCTATACATTATGGTAGTTTAATCTCGGTAACTAGATTTGAAACCAAACATTAGGTCAGAATGTATTCCAAAGTAAAGGTGATGATTTTGAATTATACCAGAAACAAATTAAATTAGAAAATTTAAAAAAAATAATAATCATGTGACTCTTTTACTACACACATATTTTTAATATAACGAACACAATCTGATTGTCATAGTTCAAAGTTTATTGTATTGAACAACCTTAAGCTTCCAAACTAAAGGATTAAGCTCTTAAAAACAATTTATTTCTAAAAAAAACAAAAATAGAGTATGACAGTTAAATAAATATTAAATCCCCTGAATGATGGAAGAGGAAAAAGAGTCGTGCAAAAAGACAATTCTTGATATTTTATTTAAAGTGTTATGACATTTTATAAATAAATTATGTATAAGTTATTTTATCATTGCAGGATTAATATTAATGTCAATATAATATTTCTCCATGGTTTTGTTAAGCCCTGAATTGTAACTGTGAAGGTGATAAGAATAAGGAAGTATGAAACATGTATAAAGAGAGGAAATTGATTTGTTTCTATCAGGTAGGGCCTAACTAAATCATTTTAGGTTGGCTTCTTTCCTTATTATCTACATTGTATTGGTGTACAATGTTTTCACATTGTTTTAATATGTTTCTAAGCAATTATGCAGTTATTAGTTTTATAAAAATAAATATTTTGAAAAGTGTGTTGTGAGACAATTAACGATTATTGTTGTTTTAAATGATTTAGAAAAGAAATAACTACGGTAAAAACTATATAAAAATGAATAAAATGAATAGTGTGTTTTTTGTCTGTCGATTTGAACTACTCAATCCGTTGCGTAGTTACCCTGGGTACGTCTACTAGTAAATAATAGAGCTCACTTGAGCTATGACAGAGGAGTCGGGCGCGCATCGTCCCAACAGGTCTACCAAGGTACAGTAAAAGTTGAGGATGGCTGCTCCTGTGTCGATGTAGTCCTCATCCTCCTCACTTTCAGGCAAGGGATGGTCAAAACCTAGAGGTACCATGGTCCCCTCAGCCTCGTCCATTACTTTCCTCCTGTCTGCGATACGCTCAGACATCTGAAGCAAAGATATATCAGTTGTATAAGTTGTATAGTTTGTTACATTTAGCTGGAAAAAAAATTAAAATAAAATGCAAAATGCATGATATTTTATCATAATTGTTTTTCTATAAGATTGTAAATAGGCCAATATATATTTAATAACAGTATACTCTTTCATCAGTATTTGTTGAAAGTATCTTTTAAAAATAATTTTTTAAAGAAAAAGGATGTGGGTATTTACTTTTAAGGAAATGCACCAGCGATCGCCTAGAGAAAGAATAAGACTCTACATTTGTGGCAAAAAATAAGTGCGCTCAATCTCCATCTTCCATTTCTTAGCCAATATTTAAGCATTTAAAAACTACTTTCTAGTAAATTTTTAAGCTTAGGTGGCCGCATGGTCTAAGGCGTCCCTATCCCAATAGACTAGATTGCTGAGACTGCAGATGACAGGAATTTGAATCCCTGTAGGTTATACTAAGGCAGGTTTTATATTCTCCCTTCACACAAATAGGGGTACATTTACTCTAAATTCAACCTTCCTAATCCCTAATTCATTAGCGTAGTTAGTACATATGCATATAACCTGAACCGGTAGTAAGACACGATGCTATAAATCAATAATAATGCATTTATTAATAATATTTTTATCTACAAAACTAAGTTTTTCATACAAAAGTTCAAATTGTTTGATAAAATAAAGCTAGTTGCAATCTAACCTTATTAGCATCAATTATAGCCCTAAGAAGACCTTCTCCTTCGCCTCTCAAAGCAGGTCCCAAACATTCAGGACGACGAATCAGGAGTCGAATAACCAGGTTAGCGTTCTCCTCAACACTTTCACCTTGAAAGAAACATAGAAAATAAAATGTTCACTAATATTAATTAAAATACTGTACCAATAAATTGAGAATGAAGTCAACTTTATTTCAAAAAATAAAAATAAAATATTTTCTCATCTTTAACATTACATGTTATATATAGATATAGTTATGAAAATTAAAATATAATAGAAAAGTATTACCGTTAACCCAAACACAAAAGCGCAAGAAATCCAGATATCTCTCTCCCTCAACTGGATCCCAACCAAGATCAGGGTATCCTTTTTCCACAAGTTCTGAGTTTGACTGCAAACCACAGCGAGATAAGTAGATTGCTATCTTCTCCAAGTAATGCTCCCTGAAATTACAGAGAAAGTAATTCTTTGTTTATCTCCATTCTACATTCCATAATATTAAAGGAGGTAAAGTTTTATTATAAATAACTCTATATGGGTTCTAAGAAATAAAAGTATGCTCGATTTAATGTTAAATAAAAGTAGTTTCAATAGATACAATCATCTTTTAAAAGATATGACCAGGCTGCAAAATCAAAAATATAAAATACGTTCAGTCAATAGTACTTTCATAAGTGAGAAGTTATTTATATTAATATAAATTATCAGTAATAATCTTAAGGGAGTCATAAAACAAGTATAATAGCACAAACGGTAACAGATATACACTTATTTTGTATGATTATTTTTAGGCCATTGTAAACATATTTCAAGGTGTTTTTTTTACATACATTACTGTTTCCGGCCTGGGTCAGTTTTTTATCCAAGCCATATATTTTCCACTACCGGCTTACTAGCCCAGTCGTAGCTTCAATGCCTTATAATCTAACTTAAGACTAGGACAGGCACAACATCCAGTCCCCCTGCCATTAATTCATCACTGTGAAAGGGTTAACCAACATTTCACCAATGATACATTTTTCGGCCATGGAGGGGATTGAATCCGAGGACCTTAGATCAGTAGAGAAACACGCTTCCAATTGAGCTAAGGCGTTGGATTACATTTCAAAGTATTTTTAATAATAATTTCCACCACAAAATGTTCTTGGAATTAATCAGGGTGTGGAATAGTACCAACCTGAGAGCCAAAGCAAGCTCTGTGTTTTCCATAAGAGAAGAGTAGGCCACATCTAGAGGGGTGCTGCCGCGGAGTGAAGGTCTGGACAGTAAGATGTCACTGTTTTCCAGCAGGAATGAGAAGTGATCAAACATGGCCTTCTGATTCTGTCGGGACGTTCGACAGAAATAGCACAAGAAGCGGCAGCAGGCCACAACCATCTCGTGGGAAGTGTCCTGTAAAACAACAAATAATAATAATATTATCTGATCCTTGAGTCAGAAATAAAAAAATTCTGTCATAACTATTCTCACATCTCTTCTTATAAGATAGATTAAGCACAGATCTAGATGGTCCTTGTTTGATTCAGTATTTGTTCTATTAAACATATATTATAATTCCTGGTATTGGAGTTGGCCAATGACCTCTGTCTGAAGAAACAAGAATAGAAAACCACTATGTGGTAGTAAAAAAAAAAAGTTAATGAGTGCACCTGGTTGCTCATCGAAACTTGATTTGCCAGGCTAGAGTCACAAATAATTCCAGCCATTCAAATAGACTGATTAGGTATGTTAGTATTTGTTGTCTGATGATATAAAATTATATTTATAAAGTGCCTTCTATTGGACAGAACAAAAAGTATGATCTGTTAAATTAAATTCAAATCAGGGGTAAACTATTTTTTTAAGGAGTTGGTAGTTTTAATACTCCCAAAATTTGTTGAGATGATAATCAATAAATACAATACATTGCTTTTAAACTAAACATTAGAAAGTTTTGAGTTATCTGTACTTGAACCAACATACCTCCATTTATAATCAATCGCTGATAAAAGTACTCAAAACTCTAAGTAATATCCTTTTTGTGAATTCTAAATATACATGTTAAATTCTTTGTAAATAAAAATATGGTTTCATCATCTTAAAATTTAATGAAAGTGAATTTACGAGAAAATATTCAAACAATTATAAAAATAGAGCTTGTAAAATAAATTATAACAATAGTACTGATATATCCTAACAGTAAAAAAAACTATTCAAAACCTTTATTTTAATACAGAAATGTATAAATGTTATGCAAGGAGGGCAATCGACTTGTAAGGTTGGCTGCATAGACCATGTCAGTTTCAAATTTCTGAAAAAAGGGTTAACTTCCAAGCTAACTTCAACAAATATTTTTGTAGTTAATGCAAGATAGAAGTTACTTCTTTCTTTCAAATTTAAAACGTTAATAATAGCCTTGTAATAAAATTTGATGTATACTCATACTAGCTTTAACACATTATTAAATATTAGGGTTGTGCAAATCTTCAAAATTTTTACATTGTTTCAAAACAAATGTCAGCATTGGCTTTACAATGGAAAAATTCTGGCTTCAATATTAATTACGAAGTGTTACCAATAAAAGCATTGACAACTAAAATACTCAATTTATGGTCAATTAATGACATTTTGAACTGTTGTATACATTACAAATCAATATGCATATGATCTGCTTTAGGGGCCACGTGAACTTAACACGCTAATCTTGTGTTGGACTAGACTGCAGAGGATGTAGAGACCACGGTTAAATCCAGGTTAGGTGCAATGAAGGTGGTTTTCCACCATCCTTCCCCATAAATGTGGGTGCACTTCCTATAAATTAAGCCTTCCTAATCCCTGACACATTAGCATAATTAATACATAGGTTTATAACCTGAAGAGGTATTTAGACACGGTGGTAAACCATATATATATTCATATGGAAAAACTCTGAAGTAATTGAATTGCATGTTGTGAGTGTAACTTGATTTATCAAAATAAAATGAAATATTACCAAGAATTGTGCAATAAAATATTTTCCAAAAAATTTTAGTGCATAGATTTATATGAATCACCACAGTATAATATTTTCTCAAAAATAAAATAACCAACACAAATATTCAAACATCAATTCGGCTTGGAGAATATTTCATATACTCAATTTGAGTTTGTTTCAAATTGAAAAAGTGCGCTTTGCACATTCCTATTAAATATGAATTGAAATTTTAAAATTCATTGTATGCACCATTTTATTTAGCGGTGAAAATACGAACGCACCAAACATAATTCCAAATTAATAAAAACTATTACCTATTTTGAAATAAGTGAATAGAACCACTGACCTTTTCTTTGGGAGGTGCTTCACCTTCTTGTACCGTAGCCTTGGCCTGATCTTGGACATCTGACTGCGCCTGTGCTCGGCGACCCAGTGTATTCATCATTATAGCCATCACATTCTCGTGGATACGCAGGATTCTGATCAGATCTGGGTGTTGGAAGAAGGTATGATTGTTTACTAGTTTCCTAAAACAAACAACATCTACTGTGGTCTTAAAGTGTAGGAAAAAATACTATTTTAATCAATGAAATAAAGTGCATTGAGCATGCTAAAATTTCTTTTTAAATATATACTAAAGCAGTGTAAAAAACTGAAGCAAATGAATGAGAATAAAAACAATGACACATATTTCCAAAAACCTCAATATTTCAATGCCAATGATGTCTTCCTTAAAAAATTAGTATCCCGAGGAAGATGCTTTGTGGCATCGAAATAATGAAGGTGTGAGAGCTTCTATGTTCTTATAAAATCAGTGATACCATTATATTAAATATAATTTATTGCTAAATAAATAGGGTAGTTAATACTTTACTTACTGTTTAACCTTTTCACTAATAGTTATATGTTATTAATTAAAAATAAGAGTATAGAAAATCAGGATGTTATCATTAAGTATGCCAATTTTAGGTAAGGGTTAAAATTTAAGCACTTAATTCCAAAAGCCCTAATTTATTTTAGATTAAAGATATAAAGATCTTAAACACAATTGTGCACTCATATAAATATGCACAGAGTGAATAAACACTATTGAAAACATATTTATTTTTATGTAAGAAAAACAATCAACATAATTTGAATTCCAAGCAGTATTCAATTATTATTTTAACTTCAATCCAGTCATTAATGAAACAAAATGGTGAATAATTTACCAAAGCCTTTCTCTCACAAGAGCCTCTTCTTCTGGAGACATTTGTACAGGCAACAAAGCTCTGATCTGACTGAGACCAACCCACATCTCCGCGACATCGTTTTTTGTTTTGCTGTTGATGACGTAGGTTTTCTCCATGGCTCGAATCAGCTCTCCTACACTGTCATACTGCCGCACCAATAAACTAGAGTAAAAACATTAAAATGTTAGATGTACTTTATCAATATTATCATACAACTTTAAATAAGCACATCTAGTAAATATACTGCAAGTTATTATCTTTCGAATTTTTCAAATTATCTTTTTCTTTCTGTGTTTAAATTTTGTGTTTTTATTAATGGTAAAAAATAAAAGAATAAATGCTCAACTTGCAATTGTAGGTGTTCACTTGCCTTGTATTTAAACACACAATTATCTTCAAGCTTTCATTGACACAGATAGTTTCATTAGTTATAAAACTTACGGGTCTAATTAAATTTTAAATATTCAATTAAAATAGAGAAATATGTCTAACAAGTTTAACCCAAGTGTAAGCATGATGTGAAATTGTATGAAGAAAAATACTGAAAATATGTGTTAAAGATGAAATGTGTCAATCCCGGTCAACTTTGTCTTTCCATTGTTGGAGCTATTTTACTTATTTTATATAAAGCGATCACATAAAACATCTAATATTAATTATTAAGTGAAACAATAATTACCTGAACATTTCTCTAACGAGTTTAGAAGTTTCTATTTGTGACTCCTCCGCCCATCTGACAATAGTTTTGATAAGCACCTTTCTGAAGATTTCTAGAATTAAATATTACAAAAAAACCTTTGTACACTTAGTTCCAGCTCACTGCCTATTAATCTATTTTACTAACTCATGAAAGGGATTAGTAAAGCATAATGTTAAAATGTGCATGTAACTGGAATTCAAACCTCTACCTCTCAGGTCAGAATCAAAAGATGTCATTAATTTGCTAGCCCTGTCTATTAAAGCCACATACTATCACAGAAAACTACTTATATTAGATTGAATGATATAGTATATTGTTCTATGGAGCAAGGTTAAATAAGGCCGGTTAAATTTCAATTCCATAAATTCTGGATAGTCATGAAACCTTATATTTCTTAGGCTAAGTTTAAAATCAACTTTACTTTCCTTGATAAAACATATAGATACTAGATTAACTGGGACATATACACTTCCCGTTATCATCTCCTCCCATCTTTTTCTTGGCCTTCCTTGAGGTATTTTTCCTACATACTTCATCTCGGCATAACTTTCTTTGGCATACTTTAACTATCCATCTTCATCACATAACCATACAATCGGAGTCTTGCTTCCTGTACTGTCTCAAGTACTCCATTTACCCCCACTCTTTCCCGTATAACTTAGTTCCCAATCTTGTTTGTACTTGTGACAGCTAACGTGCTCCTCTCAAATTTCATTCACACGGCTGTTCTGAAATGTCTAACTACACAGGCAGGTACATAAATGAGTAAAGTGACCGTTTTGTAAATTTAGAGACCATTTTCCCTATGCATGGAGGCTTATGAATCATCACGTGGAAGTAGAAAGAAAACGTTGGAAATGAAGTATGTAAGAAAAAGACCGCAAAGGAGGCCAAGAAAGAGATGTGAGGCGCAGACAACAGAAAGTATTCAAGTGAGAGGAGAAGAATTTAAGAAATTAAAGGAGGTATAATGGTGGAAGGATAGAGGAAGATGGAGGTATTTTACCAAACTGACCCTGTCATAGACTGGAAACAGTTGTTGATGATGATGATGTGTAAAAGTAGCTTTATGTTTAACACAAGTGCCATTAACAACTTAATAATAAACGTAAGGATCAGGAAAATAGTCTGTTGGAAGTGTATCTGTATCGCTAAAGGGATGGATGATAGCAACACCCTCAGTGGGTCAATTTAAGATTCAAACCGCAATAAAATATGTATTAACTTCATTAGAAACTTAACATCTATTAATACTCTTTCCAAGCATTTAAGACTAATAAGAAAAATGAGTAGTTTGAATCAAGTTTGAATGAAAACATTTGAGTTTTTTTTAGTTCTAGTAATATAGGGCAGTATTTGTAGCTTACTATAAATGGAGGCCAAGAAAGAGATGTGAGGCGCAGACAACAGAAAGTATTCAAGTGAGAGGAGAAGAATTTAAGAAATTAAAGGAGGTATAATGGTGGAAGGATAGAGGAAGATGGAGGTATTTTACCAAACTGACCCTGTCATAGACTGGAAACAGTTGTTGATGATGATGATGTGTAAAAGTAGCTTTATGTTTAACACAAGTGCCATTAACAACTTAATAATAAACGTAAGGATCAGGAAAATAGTCTGTTGGAAGTGTATCTGTATCGCTAAAGGGATGGATGATAGCAACACCCTCAGTGGGTCAATTTAAGATTCAAACCGCAATAAAATATGTATTAACTTCATTAGAAACTTAACATCTATTAATACTCTTTCCAAGCATTTAAGACTAATAAGAAAAATGAGTAGTTTGAATCAAGTTTGAATGAAAACATTTGAGTTTTTTTTAGTTCTAGTAATATAGGGCAGTATTTGTAGCTTACTATAAATATTTCAAGTTAAACTTGTTTAACAGATCCATGCATAAACCATAATCTTTTTTACCAATGACTTTTTTTTGTGAAAAAAATTATGGTCATATAATTAAGATTTTTAAATAAATTTAATATAGTTGTAAAAGTTATATATTTTTTAATAAGATAAAAGTAAATATTGAGGCACCCTATTTACTAATATCTTTGAATTGAATCAAATTAATTAAACTTAGAATTTTAATGATCAAATTATAAATTCCGAGTACTGAAATTTTGTACTTTTGTAAAAAATAGTTGAGTTGAAGGCAGTTAAAACTCGACTCAAACTCAAATTTTCAAATACTTGCACAGAATAATTTTTACATGCAGTTATAAACATAAACGTATCAGATTATCAGATTAAAGACAGATGTCTTGGTAGAACTGACCTTCAGGAGTTTTCTTAATAGGCTCTGGTTCTTCTCTAGCTTCCTCCTCCAGCTCCTTCACAGCATTGATAAAGTTGTACAGCCTTTTGAAGGCTCCTGGCTTTACAACCTCAATCGCCATTTCCTATAACATCACAAACACATGTCATGGGTTCAATGTAGATTTAATTAGATCTAGGTGGTATCCATCTTAGGTAGATTAAAATATCGGTCAACAAATTTGATTACAAACAACATAAGCTACTACAGTTTTATTTGTACAAATTAAAAACATTTAAAAGAATGATTAAAAGTAATTTTAGGAAAAATGAAAATTAATTTTTATTTACATGTAATTTGGATTAGAGTACTTGGCTCATTCTTGGTTAAAATTAGGGGGGGATAACAAGCACATCTCTTAGTGATAGTGGCGCAGAAATTGTTTAGATAGAACACTCGTACATCCATTACTGTTTTCAGCCCAAAGCCTAGGTCAGTTTTTTTTATTCGAGTCATATATTTTCCGCTACCGGTGTGTTAGGCCTGTCGTAACTTCACATGCAGATAGAACAGTAAAAAACAGTATATAACACTTTTAAGGAAAAGCTTTCAATGTCACAAACAGCTTCATCTCAAAAGAGTAGAGCGATGTTCTTGGTCAGACTGCAAGGTTGACTATCAAAAGCTGAGTGTTTTTCAGTTATAGTTTCACTGTATAGATGCCAGTACTTGAATTACTACAAGCACATTTCTTATTATTTTCATTGTCACAACAATAATAATACTAATATTAATAGAATATTGCACAACTTTTAGTTTTTCTATCTATCAATCTATCTAAGTGCTGTCATTCATACAATGAAATCATAACTGAAAAAAACGGTCCTCTGTTGACAGTAAACCTTGAAGTTCAACCAAGAACATCAGTCTACTCTCATGACTTGAGGTCTGTGACAGTTGATACTAGAGGTTTTTATGAATCTTGTAGGAAGAATCCTTTAGAAAATACAAACATTTATTTTGTTATGATAAACACTGATGATATTTTATAGGAATTGATATGCTCTATTAAAGGTGGGTGACCTGGTGGTCTAGGGGTAAGGTGTCAGACTTCTATGCTGGCGGCCGGGGTTCAATCCTCGGTCCCGGCAAAGATTTATCTGATTGTCAAACCCTTCCTTCACCTCTGACAAGACATCTTGTGAATGTGAGGAATGCCAGGCCTCCACCGTAGTTCCGATTCCACGTTAAACTGTAGGTCCTCCATTTCATCTCACAATCATCCTACCATTACACATTAGCGTAAGTGTGTACAACCCGAACGGGTAGTAAGACGTGATGATGATGATGATGATGATGATGATGATGATAATAATAATAATAATATTAAAGGTGACTTGATATGAAAATAATATTATAAGAAAATGATTTTAGTGACTTTATTAACTATAAATAAGTTTCTTCATATCTAAATATAACTGTGGATAATTTGAAAATCAGAAAATTAAACCTTTAGACTGATCGTACATATATTTTGACAGGTGTGAAGATGAGATCAAGATATATTTACATGCCATGAATTTAATTTTTAAATTTTATCGGGCTTATTAGCTATTTGTTTACTTATATTCTTTTATAATGAAAAATTACACATGTACACGGGAATCAAACGCAGGACAGTGTCTGGGTGTAATTTTTTTAATTAAAAGAATATATCAAGATGCGGTTATAACCGTAACTAACAAAAATAACAACTTTGCTATTTTATCATCTTTGTTTACTGCTAAACCTTTACAATTTTCATATTTTTTATTTTATTTTATTTTTAGATACTCAATTGGTCTTTAGGACATCATTTATCGCACATTACGACACAATTTTCCTTCTGCTGTAACTTAATTTAAATATAAGTTCTTGGCGGTCATTATCTGAAACACAGCACTTAGACAGAGGTAATGTATACACATTTTCATTCCCATAATGAGAATTATTCTTACATCTGATTCCTCGGGTTCTTGTAAAGCGATTAAGGACACTTGGTCCATGAGTTGACCATGAAAACCATTGAGACGTTCCGACAGATCTTCACCACACGGGCAGTTCTCCTTCTCTTCCTCCTCCAAATTCTTGAAACTCAAGATGGCGTTCATCTGAAAACAAATTGTTTCAGTTGATATAGCTTCATGACATATTTTTAAATTATTACTCTCTTCTGTTGCCATTTCTATAAAAAAAATTAAAATAAATCTCGATTACTGTGATACTTTTTTTTCATCGCTGTGTCCTACTACCTGTTCAGGTTGTAGCAATATATACTAATTAAGCTAATGAGTAGAGGAGCGGAATGGAGAAGTGTTGCTGAGGGAGAAGTTCGGAAAGATTGACAGAAATGGAAGAGGATATGCCAGACGACCTGCAGAGGTGGAAATAATGAACAATGATGAAGATTAGTTAAGGATGAGGAAGGTTGAATTTAAATTATGTGTACCAGCATTTGTGTGGAGGGAAATCATTTATACCCCCAAGCTTTGTCTTTTATATATATATATATATAAATATAAATTTAAATCTTTGGAAAAAATCATTTAGTATT